>VKOC01023887.1:0-27006 GCA_009364415.1 Spea multiplicata
GTTAAAGACCTCTGATACCGCTCCCTTGCGAGCCTGCTCCTCCAGCGGCGGACATTACCCCCGCGGTCGCACAGGTCGCGCACCCCAAAGGCCGGCCCTGATTGTATTGTTAATCTCGTTACTGCCCCTGTTGTCTCTGGGAGGCAGATTAAGGGGGCGGTTTGTATCCCAATATCTTGTTTTATGTTAATGTGTGTTTTGCTGGATATATCTAAACCTGTGTGTGAAAAATAAAGTAGTCTTCGTTTTGGTTATACCCTACACGGCATCACTGAGTCTTGGCTAGTGACTGGGAAACCAGGGAAAGTGTGTTGTCCCAGGCTAAGGGAGCACAAGTCAGCTCAGTATTTATTATAATGAGAAAGGTCAAAGGAAAGATGAGAGATATATATGAGAAAAGGGAAAGAGAAAGAGTAGGGGCAAGAAAGGAGGAGAGAGAGGATGAGGAGGCGAGACATACATAAAGGACAGAGATAAGAATAATGGTCAAGGTAAAGTGAAAAAGGAGGAGTGATAAAGAGAAAGGTGAGAAAAGAGAGAGAGAGCGGATGACTGTTAAGGACAAAGGTGGGACAATAAATAGAAGAAAGAGACAAAAAAAACAGAAAGGGAAGAGACCTGAGACTCTGAGAGGAGACCACTGTGGGTGCAATGTGGGGTAAATCCTTTGGATGCAATGTGAACAATTCCTTGTTGTTGCAATCTGGGTGCTGGGACGAGTCTATCTGCTTTAGACAATCAAATTAAACTCGATAATATGTACATATTAAAAAGAAGGCCTAAGTAATCAAATGGTCTTTAGGCCTCCCAGTCACACCATTATACACACCAATCATACTCGAGAAGAGCTCTGAATTCATAATTTTTCAATCTATTACATTTCTGTTACTAATATTTTTTTACATTTCTGTTTTTATAAATTTATGTAGTAGGGTATTTATTTAACCAGGGTTTCCAAATCTTCATAAACTTATGCATTCTCTGTTGTACTTGGAAGAAGCCTTTTTCCATTAAATACTGATATTTTATTTGGGTAATAACAGATTCAATAGATATTATAGTTGTTTGTTGCCACTGCCTCGCGATACATATCTTCATTGCCATAAGACACTGTGTTACTAAAGCTCTTTGATTAAATGTTAAATTAGTCATACCTAGGTGCAATAGTGCTTTATCCGGTGTCAAATTAATATCGTTTCCAATAATTGTAGATATTAATACAGATAAATCCTTCCACGCTTCTACAATCTGTTTGCAGTCCCACCATATATGTCTAAAAGTTCCTTGTTCCTTATTACATCTCCAACATGTTGGAGAGTATTTAGGATGATATTTAGCTAATTTAGTCGGAACTAACGAAACATAATTTTATAATGTGTTTCTATCATGTTCAGGCAATGGAAAATTTTATTTATTTCCAATAAACTATTTATCCATTGAATTTTGTCTGATTGAATATTAAGATCATGGTACCACGTGTGCATTGCATTAATACGGATTGGAGATTCCATTTCCTCAATTAATGAATAACATCTCTTTAAACATTTGGGAATTAACTCAAGGGAGAATAATTCATTAAACTGGGAACATATTTTAGATGTATTACCAGAATATAAATTTGACCTTATATAGTATCTAATTCTTATTACGTTGTAAAATTCGGTATCATCAAAATTAAACTCTTCAGAGAGTTGTTGGAACGGCTTTAGATCCCTTAAAAGTAATATGTCTTTAATACGTTTATTTCTAAATCCACTCCAATTTCTTAGACTCAACTGAGGGATATTTACTTGGAGTATTTCTAAAGGAGCTAAAGATGTGATTTTATTTTTCATGCCTAAACCACGTTTAAATGCGTTCCAAAATTCCATTGTGCTCTTAATTGTAATGGGGAGATCTTTAGTCGCTTTAATTGATCTATCGTAGCATTGCCATAAGAGGCATTCTAAGTTGGACATACCAATTATTTCTTGTTCTATTTGGAACCATGTTTCATTGTGACTATATTTGTATTGTAATTTTAAAGTGTGGGTTAGCATACTAGCTTGTACATATCTCCCCAAATTTGGGACGTTAAAACCACCATTCCTTTTACTCGCATATAGAATTTTTTTTGAAATCCTAGGTTTTTTCCCGCCCATATAAATCTTTCTATATTCTGTTGAAATATTTGTATCCAGGGCATCGGAAGCCTAACAGGTATCATCCTGAGTATGTACAACCATTTAGGGATTATATACGATCTAACAATATTCATTCTCCCTAACCATGATACAAAAAGTCCCTTCCAGCCCATAATATGTTTCAGTAATTCATCACGTAATTTATTATAGTTATTCTCGATAATATTAGAAATTCTAATTGGAATTATAATTCCTAGATATTCTATTTTATCCAATCCCCAGACAAAGTCGTATTCTTCCTCCAGTTGAATTCTAATAGATTCTGAGATATCTACCATCGTAGCTTGAGTCTTGGTCGTATTGAGTTTATAGTTAGATAATCTACTAAAGGTTAAGATTTCTCCCATAAGCATTTTTAGAGTTTTCACTGGATCATATAAGGAAATCAGGACATCGTCTGCATAAAGACTAATTTTATTTTCCAAATCTCCTATTTTAATTCCCTGTATATCTCTATGATTCCTAATTCTTGTTGCAAGGGATTCAATTGTAAGTATGTATAACAAGGGTGCTAGGGGGCAACCTTGCCTAGTACCGTTGAAAATACCGAACCATTGTGAAGTGAATCCTTGGCCTGTCACTCTAGCAGTAGGTTTTGTATATAAAGTCATAACTGAGTCTATGAACCCTTCTCCAAAGCCAAACTTCCACAGGGATTCTTCCATAAAGCACCAATTGACCCTATCAAACGCCTTCTCGGCATCGAGGGCAAGGAAAACGGCTGGAATTTTATTTGATGTTACATATTCTACAATATCTATAATTTTACGAGTATTATCATTTGATTGTCTTCCTTTTACGAACCCGGTCTGGTCTCTATGTATTAACTGTGGAATTACAATCTTCAGGCGCTTAGCAAGAATAGCTGAATATATTTTCGTATCTGTATTAATAAGAGACATCGGTCTATAATTGGAGATTAAAGTACTATCTTTCCCAGGTTTTAAAATCGGAAGAATGATGGCTTCTAACATGCCATTTGGAAAACATTTATTAGATTTTATTTCATTAAAAGTATTGGTTAATTGAGGCACTATTTGTTTTATAAGCTTTTTATAAAATAAGGCTGTAAAACCGTCCGGACCGGGCGCTTTATTGTTCTTTAATGCCTTTATAGCTCTATGCACCTCATATTCTTTAAATTGCGCATCTAGAAGTTCCATTTGATTCTCAGATATTTTTGGTAATCTAATGGTTGAAAGGTATTCCCTGATAACATCTTTATCCTGGATCTGATTAGGTATATAGTCCTGAAGAGATTGCCCGGGCATTTGCTTCCTTCTATTCATCTTTATATAATATAAAGATGAATAGAAGGAAGCAAATGCCCGGGCAATCTCTTCAGGACTATATACATAATTATTCCCGTCTTTAATTTTTAATATTCTAGCTCTTAATGCTCTTTGAGAGCATTTTATCTGCTCTATTCCCTGCATAATAACATTTTTGCTTCATTTTTGTTATATTGTAGTTAGCTTTGGATATAAGTTCTTCTTTAATTTCCATTTCAATTTTCTTCATGTTCGCTATAGATATATTATCAGGAGATTCCTTACATTTTCTTTTTAAGTTGCTTAGAGAGATATACAGGTCTGATAGTTTATTCTTATTTTTAATTCTTAACTGTGCCGTCTTTTGGATTATTAACCCTCTCATCACACATTTGTATGCTCCCCATACATTTCCTAGGCTCACTTCGTCGGTCAGATTTTCTTGGAAATATTGTTCAGACTTCTGTGACAGATATTCATATGACTCTTTAGGTATAAAAAAAGAATCTGCTAGTCTCCATGGTCTGGGGCTCGGTCTATATTTCTTATTAATTTCTAGACAGACAGAATCATGGTCCAACCAAACAATGTTATTTATAGTAATAGTTTTGCAGTCTTTCAATGTTTCAGCATTGGTCAGTATTATATCTAGACGTCTATAATATATATATTATAAAAAAAGAAAAATCTATGTCGTTTGGTCTAATAGTCCTCCATACGTCATATAATTGAAATTTTCCTAATATATCTCTTAGCGCTCTTGAGAGGGTATCTTGTTTATAGTTATTCGTATAATTTTGGCCTGTCCTATCTATTTCAGAATCTATAACACAGTTAAAATCGCCCATGCATAAAAAAGTGCCTTGTATATATTTTTGTATTTTCTGTAGAGTACCATTAATAAAGTGAATCTGCTTTGAATTAGGTGCATAGATATTAAGTATAGAAAATAGTCTATCATCAATAGACTATTGATCAATGGCTTCCAAAAAAGATGATGCAAGATATAAAAAAAAGGAAAAACGCGATTTTGATCCAAAAAAAGAAAAAAGATCAATACATTGTTCTCCCCACAGTCCTCTAAAAGTACGGAGGAGTCGCTATATTTATCCGATATTACCATAGATGACTCACACAGACAATCACTCAGCCCAAGCTCACAAAAACCTCAAATGATTACTAGAGACTATCTCCAACACTGCATGGAAACTCAATTAAATTCATTTAAAGAAGAGATAAAAAATTGGAAGATAATTTCAAACTATTTGAGCAAAAATCTGATCACCTAGAATACAAAATAAGATCTATAAAGGAAGAACTTATAAAAAAAGAAAACCTGATATGCTAGAACAAAAGCTTAATGAGACCGAAGAAAGATCCGGCAGAAAAAATCTGAGATTAAGAGGAATATCAGAAGAGATAAAACCAGATCAAATAAGACTCTTTTTGAAAGACTTATTCAATGATATGGGAATATCAGACATGGATAAGGAAAATGCTATGGAACAAGTATATAGATGTGCAAAACCAAAAAACATCCCGGAATCAAAACCGAGAGATATTATTATACGATTTTCATCATTTTATATGCGTCAAAGAATTCTGAGCGTCTCAAATGCCTATGCCCCAAAATTAGAAAAGTTCAAACATATTTTTTTTCAGGATCTCTCAATGGCCACTAGGCAAAAAAGAAGTTTTCAAGAAATAACTAAAACCTTGAGGGATAGAAATATCAGATACAAATGGGGTTTCCCTGTCAAATTGATTATAAGAATAGATAATCAGGAAATTAGGCTGACATCTACGGAAGAAGCAAAGCAATGGCTAATTGATAACTTAAAATAGGCTTTAAGTACGGGTAGCAACGATAATGAGATAAAATTTGTTTATTTAATTTTTTTTTTCTTCACTATATCTAGTAGTATATATAGTATCACTGGGATAACTTACACATAGAATCATACACATTTACATCTATAAATATACACAAATCCCTTAAGATTTGTTGGTGGATTTTGGAGAGGTGACCTTAGTAGGTCCATGGAAGAAGTAAAGCAATGGTTAATTGACAAGTTTAGGTAGCACAATAATAATTATATATTGGGGGCGTGGCTGGCCTGGCGACGAAGATGGCCGCTTAAGTGTTGAGCTCCGCGCCACCTGCCTCTAATTAACCGCTCGCACACCCGCATACTGCACCATGGGCAGGAATAAAAAGGTGCCTACCGACCCTGCCACACCGGGGACCAGTTCCCGACCTCCATCGTCCTCCCTGCGGGAGTACTTCCACACGCCGGCGCTGCTGCAACCTGAGCGCGCCGACTCCAATATGGCGCCGACCCACGCCGACTCCCAGGCCTCGGAGGAGGACGCTTCGGCACAGCAGCACTCGGGGGGCTCCCCGGAACCTACCTCTAGGGACTGGAGACGCATCTTCTCCTCGCTCCCCACCAAGGATGATTTCAGTCTGTTGGTGGCCGAAGTGAAGCAGACGGTCAGGACGGAAGTCACGGCCTTGCGTGCCGACATGGGACGCATGGACGCGAGGCTCGCTACCACGGAAACCAGGCTGCGGGACGTTGAACACCGAGTTGCTGCTCTTGACCGGTCCCTCTCCGCCAAGGTAGCTGACTTATTTTATCATTTAGAGGATGTTGATAACCGCGGCCGCCGGTCCAACATACGGGTGCGGGGCCTGCCGGAGGGGGAACGCCCTGAGGACCTCCGTACGGTGTTGGATAGACTTTTCTCCATGATCCTGGGGAAACCTACTGCTTCGGGTGGTCAACCCATGAAATTCGACCGTGCGCATAGGGCGCTTCGCCCCGGGGGAGGCCCGGGTGATCCCCCCCGGGACGTCATTTGCTGCCTGCACAGCTTCTCCCTGAAGGACGCCATCATGCAGAAGGCACGTGCCCGCAGGCTCTGGGACTTTGAGGGTCACCAAGTGTCCCTCTTCCAGGACCTCTCTCGCTACACTCTACAGGCCAGGAGGGCTCTGCGGCCCGTCACTGCTGTTCTCCAGGAGCACAAAATCGCTTACAGATGGGGCCACCCGTTTGCCCTGATAGCGCGCAGAGGTGACATCACGGCCACGGTTCGTATGCCCGCAGACGTGGGGCCTTTCCTGCGGTCCCTGCAACTACCGGAGGTGGCCTTTGACGATTGGCTCGACTGGATCCCGGTACCGCGACTGCACAGACCTCGGCCTTCGCGGAACAGAGATGGCCGCCCTCGCTCTCCACGTGGTGCTGCGCAGGAGGACGCCCGGGTTTGATCTTCCCGGTGCACGGCTCCCTTCGTGAACTGACGTTTTCTCTGCGCTTCTTTCTGAGGGACTTGGACATTCATGCGCCAGTGCGCTCCTGGCTCACGTGAGACACCTGTTTTTGTCTTGTTTTCTTTCTTACTCGGGCCTGGTGACCCTACGTCACATAACATATTGCGTTTGTTCGTTTTTTTTTGTTTTTTTTTTCTTTCTCTCCCCTCTCGCTTCCCCACCGACCTAGGTCATATTGTATGTCTGGTTTGCACCTGTATGTTCGACATCTGGTCGTGTTGATGTTCGCTGTGGGGCACGGGAAATATATATTTTACTTAACATTCCATGAAGGCCTAGCAGTGGTTGTATAACATGTCAGCCTCGCAGGAGTCTCTTCCTTTAATAACGCTTGAAGCATAATTTGGAGCTACCTTTATGCAATTGGCCTATTTGTCCACTAGGTGGCGCACGATGTGCCTCTCCCGCTGCTGGGGAGCTTGGGGTTTTTTTTTGTTTTTGTTTTTTTTTTTCTCTCCCCACTCGCTTCTCCACCGACCTAGGGCCTATTATGTGTCTAGGTTGTACCTGCCTGTTCAACATCTGGTCGTGTTGATGTTCGCTGTGGGGCATAGGACCTATTCATTTTACTTAACATTTACTGTAAGCTTAGCTGTGATTGTATAACGTGTCAGCCTCGCAGACGTCTCTTCCTTCATTACCGTTTGAAGCATAATTTAGAGGTGCCTTTATCCTATACGGAAATATATATTTTACTTAAAATTCAATGAAAGCCTAGCAGTGATTGTATACCATGTCAGTCTCGCGGACGTCTCGTCCTTTAATAACGTTTGCAGCATAATTAGAGATGCCTTTATACTATTGGCCTCTTTGTCCACTAGGTGGTGCACGATGTGCCTCTCCCGCTGCTGGGGAGCTTGGGTTTTTTTTTTTTTTTTTTTTTTTCCCTCACGAAGCGTCTGGGTGCTCTCTACACCATTCACAGGGGTTACGTTATTCTGTTGCTACATTGTTTTCTTTCAGTGTTATATGCCATGGTGTGGTTTGTTTACGCCTATCTACATGCAATTTTATTTTGGTGCTGTCATTCTGCCTTGTTTTGCCTGGGCGGGTGGCGGGGCTTTGTTACATTGTTACATTAAATCACCTGTTGCCGCGTGGTTGCGGTAGTTGTTCCCTCTTCCTCGCCTGCCGGCTCTCCTGCCCCTCAGGGACCTGGTGTCATACTCCTCCTACTGGAGTCTCCGCTCCCTCTACTTGGGGTGCGGTATACTTACCGGTACTTGACACGTTTCCCACTCTCCCCCGCTCTCCCTCCGTCTTACCCACCCTCCGGTGCCTTTCCTACCTCGCCACCCCGCTCCCTTCCTCCCCGTCTCCCTTCCTCCACTACAACTCGCACGATGGCCTTCCGGCCTTCGCCCCTAACGTTCTACTCGGCTAACGCTAAGGGCCTCAACATCCCTGAGAAACGCTCCAGGGCCCTTCGGGAGTTTCGGTCTCACATGGCCTCTGTCGTGCTGTTGCAAGAAACCCATTTTAAAGCGGGACGGGCCCCCAGCTTTAGGGATGCGTATTTCCCTACAGGATTCTTTAGCAATAATGTAGAGGCCAAATCCAAGGGTACGGCCATTCTGATAGCTCGTACGGTCCCCTTTGTTGTTAAGGACACCCTATTGGATCCTTCGGGCCGCTACACATTTGTTAAGGGCACGATCGCGGAGGTCGTTTATACCTTTGCGAGTATTTACCTCCCCAATAAGGGGCAGGACGTTGCTCTGCGATCCATCGCGGCCTCTCTGTCGACCTTTCAGGAGGGTGTCCTGGTTGCTGGAGGGGACTTGAACGCCCCCCTTTTCCCACAGTCGGACACATCGTCCGGTTCCAGCTGCCTTCCTGATAGTCGCCTGCGCTCACTCCGCGGCACCCTGACACGACTCCTTCTGGTTGACTGCTGGCGTACTCTGTTCCCCACGACTCGTGACTATACCTTCTTCTCGCCTCCCCACAATCGTTACTCAAGACTGGACTATATCTTCCTCTCCCACGCCCATCTTGACCTTTTACAGTCCGCTACTATTTTGCCGCTGACGTGGTCGGACCACTCTCCCGTGCTCATGACCATGTTGTCGCCGCTTTGTAGGGCCAGGGAATGGTCGTGGAGACTGAACGACTCTTTTTTGACGGATGAGACCATGGTGTCCCAGATTGAGACTGAATTACAAAATTACTTCCAGAGCAATGATACGCAGGGGATGTCCCCGCTGGTCTTGTGGGAGGCCCATAAGAGTGTGATCAGAGGTTTTCTTATACAGCAAGGGGCGCGACGAAAGAAGGCACGTAATCTTGAAATTGTTGAGCTCACTAGGCAGATCTCCCTTCTGGAGACTGCGCACAAACGCTCTCTTTCTACTGAGTCCTACCGCGAGTTATCGGCGTTGAGGGGTAAACTCGCTGATCTGCTCCACTCCCGTTTCCGCAGGGCTTCCCTATATAGCCAACGTTTTTTTCACGAGCACGGCAACAAATGTGGTACCCTGCTTGCTAAAATGCTGCGCCCGCTCGACCGTCGCTCCTATATACACAAGATTCGGTCGGTGGGAGGCCAGGTCTCCCCCTTCCCGGCACAGATCACCGAGGCATTCCATGCCTACTATACCTCACTCTATAATATACGGGCGGGGGACCCCCGAGACGGACGGCCGGAGGTGCTGGCGCGGGTATCTGAGTACCTTCGCCGTAATGTTCGCCGCCGACTTACCCCTGAGCAGGCTTCCTCTCTGGAAGACCCTTTTACGGTCGAGGAACTTTCCCTGGCAATGAAATCCAGCCAACGGGGTAAATGCCCGGGGCCGGACGGTTTGCCCTTGGGGTACTACAAGACCTTTTCGGCCCGGCTACTCCCTTACCTTGTGCGGGCTCTTAACTCCGTTCAGGAGGGCCTCTGTTTTCCGCCCCAGGCTCTGTCTGCCACGATTGCCGTTATTCCCAAGGAGGGGAAGGACCCTAGCCTTTGCCAGAGTTACAGGCCCATATCGTTGCTTAACGCTGACCTAAAATTGTTCGCCAAGATGATGGCCCTCAGGTTGGCCCGGTTTCTCCCCCTACTGGTTCACCCTGACCAGGCGGGTTTTGTTCCCCGCAGGGAAGCGCGCGATAATACGGTCAGGGTGCTTAATGTCATACACAGGGCGAAGAAGGAGGATCGCGGGGTCCTGCTCCTGTCCACCGATGCTGAAAAAGCGTTTGATAGGGTGGACTGGACATTCCTGCGGGCGACTTTGGAGCATCAGGGCCTGGGCCCAGCTATGTTGGCCTGGATTGGGGCTCTATACACCACACCTACCGCCCGTATTCGAATTAACGGCGCCTTGTCGCCCCCGGTGGTGATTAGGAATGGCACCAGACAGGGTTGCCCCTTGTCCCCAATGCTTTTCCTGCTGTCCCTCGAACCTTTTTTGGAGGCAATAAGAGCTAACGCCGACATACAGGGTTATTGCGCAGGAGACGCTCACCACAAGGTGGTGGCGTATGCAGATGACCTCCTCTTTGTTGTGTCCAACCCCAGCGTTACCTTGCCGAATATACTGCGTGAGTTTCACCTTTATGGGTCCCTATCGAATCTCAAGATTAATTACACCAAGTCTGAAATTCTTAACATCTCTGCTCCCCCTGTTTTGGTCCCGTCGCTTGTGTCTAGCTTCCCCTTTCGGTGGTGTTCGGACCGTATGCGTTATCTGGGGATCTGGTTGACTGCCGACCTTGCGCACCTTTACCGGGCTAATTTTGTACCGTTGCTCTCTGCGCTAGCCGACGACCTACGCAGGTGGACGCCTCTCTTCCTCTCCTGGATTGGTAGGGTCAATGTGGTCAAAATGAATCTGCTCCCGAGAGCGCTGTATTTGTTTCAAACCCTTCCGATCCGGCTGCCCCGCGTTTTCTTTTCGTCACTCCGTTCGGCTGTCACTAGGTTTGTCTGGGGAAATAAGAGCCCCCGACAGAAATTTTCGCTACTCACCCGCCCTAAGTCCCGGGGGGGCTTGGCTCTTCCCGATTTTCAATCGTATTATCGGGCTGTCCACTTGCTGCGCATCCTAGAATGGAATCTCGCTGGCCCGGCTGCTAAGCCCTGGGTTGAACTGGAGCTGGGTGCGCTTAGGGGTCGTGTTCATCATGCTCTCTGGGGTCCTAGAGTCGGCGGTGGTGTGGAGCGGCATCCTCTGATTTCCGCCACCCTGGCGGTTTGGAAGAGCGTGGGTGCCCGGGCCCGGCTCTCTTCCTCGCCCTCTCCCATGTTGCCCCTCGGGGGGAATCCGGACTTCGCACCGGGTCGTGCCCGGGAGAGATTAACTTTCTTGGGGGTTCCTCCGCCTGTACGCTTGCACTCGCTTTTGGGTGATCGGGGTGTACTGCCCTTTACAGATTTCCACGCGCACGGACCACCGTCCATGCTGGATCGCTTCACTTACCTCCAAATAGCGCACTATGTCTCCTCCCTTCCTAATCAGCAGAACCTGTACAGGGGCCTTACGGTATTTGAGACCTTATGTACTCAGACGCGCCCGCCAGCGGGGGCTATCTCCATGCTCTATTCATTGCTGCTGTCTGGGTTGACGGACTTGCCCCCTTCATTTTGCCTGACTTGGGAATCTGTGTGTGACGTACGACTCTCCGACGCTGACTGGACCAAGGTATTCGCCCTCACCCATCAGAGTTCTAGAGCCACCAAGGTGCAGGAGACTAATTATAAAATCCTGTCCCTCTGGTATCGCACACCCGAGAGGTTACACGCCATGTTCCCAACTGCCTCCGTCTGCTGTTGGCGGTGCGGCAGTGATGTTGGTACCATGCTTCACATCTGGTGGGCCTGTCCCGTGATACAGGTATTTTGGAAGGAGGTATACCGGGTTATTGCAGAGCTTACTGACACACCCCCGCCTTACCAGGCGCTGCCCATGCTTTTGCATCACACGTCGCTCCCTGTTTCGCGTTATAAGAAATCGGTCGTACGTCACTTGCTTGACGCGGCGAGATGCCTTATCCCTCTCAATTGGAAGTCGGTCCATCCTCCGACGCTCAATGCCTGGATGTCCAAAGTAGAGGATATTAGGGTGATTGAGGACCTTTCAGCCACTTCTCTCAAACAGAGGGAGGCTTACACCGCTACCTGGTTCCACTGGCTCTCCTTCTTGGGTAGGCGCACTTCATAATTGCCTCCCTCGTGTGGGGTGTATGTTTCTTTTCGCCTATTTGTATCGTTGATGCTCGGATGGGCGCCTGGTCCTGTTTGTTTCGCCTGTATCCTTTGTGTTTTATTTAGTCAGGTATGCTCATTTCATACACTGTTCCTTGCTGGCATGTTCTATTGCAAATGCTGTATTACTTCCTTTGTCTTTGTCCCTTGACCCTTTCCCCCTCCCCCCCTTTTTTGCCTTCTGTACCCCTCCTTCCCCATCCTGTATAATATTTTTGAATAAACGCCCACATAAACTTTGGGATTTGAAAAAAAATGCGCTGGAGTGTGGAGTCTTGACCTTAGTAGGTCCATGGAAGAAATAAAAGCAATGGTTAATAGATAATTTAATAGGCATTAGCCTGGGTAACACTATTTTTTTTTTTCTCCCTTTTTGTTTTATCTTCTCCTCTCGCGCCGAATCCTCACCTGTAAATAGACATACTATGACATCGGGGATTATAAGTATGTATCCTCGATTATTACATAGTACTTCGAAGTCTATTAATGAATGTTTGGGTGTTTTGAATGTGTATGAATGGATGAATGATTGGTTGGAGAGCTTCAATTCTTTTGAAAATGAGACATGTAGCTGTCATGAAGGATCTGTTGAAGATTATCACATTAAATGTACAGGGACTTAATTCTCCACAAAAGAGGCATTCTCTATACAATTATTTGGTTAATGAACATATCGACATTTGCTGTATACAAGAAACACATTTGGTTAATAAGGATATACATAGGTTAATTAATAAAAGATATTCATTAATAGAATTTTCTTCTTTATCTCATAAGAAGAAAAGAGGGGTTGCTATAATTGCATCTAACAATATTAAGGTTGAGACAATCTATGCATATAAGGATACGGACGCTAGATTTGTTTTTATTGTATGCTAATTTGGATATCTAAAGCAGATTGACTTGGTTCCATATTTCACAGAGGCTGCTGGAAATTAAAAAGTCAGAATTTTGTTAATTGTTTTGCAAATATTTGTGTATGTGCCGTGTGCACAGTGTCCATTCCCAAAGTGGACTCAAAGCTATCAACATCTTTATTAAAATCATTTGATCACTTTTTAATGGCTGGTGGTTCAGGTCCATTCTCTTTTATTCCTAACACATTAAAACATTTTGATTGCTAGGTATTGGAAACAAAACCACATTTTCTCCTGGATACAACTCAAAAATCAATTATTATACCAACTACACATGGAAAAAGGTTTAGGATGGATTAGCCAGACCTACTATAAACGAATATCAATTTATGAGGACTGGATCCTAAAATTAAATAATGTTTAGTACATATTTTAAACAATAAGAATACCTTCGGCTCTCTTTTCTTTCTTTTCTTTCTTTTTTTTTTTATTTCTTTTCCCCTTAGCAAATTATATAAATATATATGTATAATTGAAGATAATTTATAAACATTTTTAATGAAACATATATACTTGTATGAAATTTATGATGGACATTTCTTTATTTTCTCTTTTATGTATTTCCATTTTTTTTCTCTGTTGTCTGATTTTATCTTTTTTATGTATAAAACCAAACAAATAAAACTTGAAATTAAAAAAACAAACATTTTGCTAATTTTTGCAAATTTTAATCAAACCTTTCCCATCTTCTGGTTTTCTGTGTATAGTTTGTAAAAAAAATAAATAAAAAAAATAACCCTTAGAAATTTAAAAAATGTAATTGGATGGAATCTCATATTCTGATTAATTCTAAGAGAAAGTCTCCACTCTTGAGTCATCCGGTAAATTCCCTATTTCCCAAGCTCTCCCATACAGATTCATTTAACCCCTTCCGGCCACTGGGCAGACCCGCACAGCCACTCCAAGCCCGCCCCCGAGCCTGTGATCACTCCCACGGAGTGATTCTGTAGGCAGCTTCAGGAAAGGGAATTGAGTGTTGATTGGGTCCCCATACGAGCGTGGGGACCTGACACAACATCCCCCTGCTGCCTGATTGCTCCATGAGAGCGACAGTGCAGCGTTAAACTCTTCAATGCACTGGCATTTTAGGGGTTAATTCCGTTTTGTACGGGGCTCTGCTGCTGGTGCAGACCAGCAACAGCAAAAACTACTAAATATCAGTCAATGCTGTGCTCCAATGGAGCATCAGCATCGAAAGAGTTAAAAAAAAATGATCAAAAAAATAACAGCAGGCGCTTTCAGGTCAAATGCTGTGAGTTTAGTAAGTTGTCTGATGATGATCAGATCACTCCTGGCCAATAGGAGTGATCTGATCATTATGGATGACCCTAAGAAAGAGAGAGGGGTCATCTAGGGTAATTGTGGAAAAAAATATTAATAAAAAAAATACATAATTATTACCTGATCAATTGTTGGTGACAATTTAAGTCACTGATTATTGATCGGTCTCCCTGGTCAATGTCAGTGGCCTAAACTTGTCACTAACAAGCCTGAAAACTGTCAAAATTACCCTAGTTGAGCACCTTGACTTGTCTACTGTTCATAACCATATACTTGCATGGGGTAATTTAAATTGGGGGGTTCCAAGTGGGATATGGGCCCAGCAAACCAATTTCTAAAAAATTGCGCATGTTCCAGTTTTGGCCTCATAGCTTCCTCAAAAAATGCATGAACCATGCATGTGAGGCCTTGTTGGAATCAGGGGATGTTGGTGAACAAAATGTGGTGTGCAAGAAATTCAATGCATCATTGAAGTTTATGAGTTAAAAACACAATAAAATAATTTCCCTGTGAAGTTTGGCAGACATCAGTGAAGAAATAACTGCCTGAGAACTGTCAAAATTACCTTGGTTGAACACCTTGACTTATCTACTGTTCATTTTTTAAAGAGATTTTATTGAGTTTTCAGAGGTAAGTATAAACATGATAAAGTACATCAACATCCAATAACATACTTTGACCTTAAGCCTCCCTGGATTTTTTTCAGGGGGTCTGGGTGCATATGTCAACTTGTTACATACAGGATGGAGATTTTAACATATTGCAAATTGTTGCAGTACTAACATTCAATTATATTTGCAGCCATGTTATCTATGAATCTAGGAATGTCATACCTCGTGTTATACTCCTTTGTTATTTTAAATGGACTTTGTATGTTTAGATGTAAACATTGCTGAGCCATGCCATTGTGAGTTAATTTATTACTTTATTGGTCTAACGTCACTGTCCAGCCATAATGACCAAATTTTATAATATTTGGGAAGGGTATGATTAATTGCGTGGGACATATGTTCCATTTGGGAATGCATTTCCAGTGTCCTCCAGACTTCAGATAATGAGGGTGCGAATCAGAATTGTATGGGTCTTGGCTATATTGTCTGGAAAAAAATGTAATAGTGCAAACTCTGGTGTATGTGGGAGACTTGTTGCAGTTATTGTTTCAAGCTTTTGGATATATTCTTCCCACAATGGATGGAGCTTGGGACAGGACCACCAAACATGCAACATTTCCCCCTTCTGGTTACACTCCCTCCAACATAGAGGAGAGGCCCCCGGTACTATGTGAGCCAGTCTTGCCGGTGTTAAGTACCACCTACAATTAATTTTCTTCTGGAGTTCCAGGTGATTTAAGCAAAAGGAGACCCCTTTCATCGAATTATATGTTTTTATCCACTCATCTTGTGGAAACGTCAAACCCAACTCTCTCCCATGCTACCCTGTGACTAATTTGGCCCTTAATCTGATTTTCCAGGGCTTTTTTTATAGAAGACTGAAATTTGGCGTATTTGGAGGAATTTATAGAACTCTTTATGTTCTAAATCAAAGTATGGTTGCAGTTTGTTGAATGGATGAACCCCTGGTTACATCTTGGATTTCCTGAATCCCTTTTTCTTCCCAGTTTCTTATTGATAGTTTGGGAATTAGATTTTCTAGTATTGGGAAAGGAGTGGCTCTAGATATAGAAGTCAACCAGGGTGAGAATTTGGCATACCAGAACCAAATCTTAAATGTATGTTTAGTGGTTGGTAACATATTCTCTAACCTAGGTCTTATTGCATTCTTACACCTGAACCTTTGTGCTGTTGTAACTTTGCCTAGCTCCTGATCCTCCTGTGTGGCCCATTGTGGCCTGTTTTTGTTGGTGGAAAGCTATTGTTTGAGCCATCACACATGTTTTGGCATATAGTTCGAAGTGTGGTACCCCCAAACCTCCCTGTGTTGTGGCTGTGTACAGAGGCAAATCTACTTTTCCCCTTTATTTTGATAAAATCGTTACATACGATTTGTACTGAGTGAATTAAATTTCTCGGTGGACTTAATGGTATTGTTCTCATGAGATATAAGAATTTAGGTAATACCATCATCTTGATTTAGTTTATCCTGCCTAACCATGATATCTCATTTTTTCTCCACGTCTCTATGTTTTGTCTAACTTGAGACCATATTGATTCGTAGTTGGAGCATAATGTATCTATAGATTTGGTTAACTTAATGCCCAAGTAGACTATGTGGTCTTTAAGCCATTCGAATTGGAATTTGAGGGACATGTAACATGTAAGTGCATGTGTTTTCATGATATTCAATGTGATATGAATGTTCCGAGTATTGGCGGAATGACTCAAGCAATGCCGGTAGTGATGTTGTTGATGATGATGACGTTCATAAACTGTTCATAAACATATACTTTTATGGGGTAATTTACAGTGGGGGCTTCCAAAATGTCCCAAATGGGATATGGGCCCAGTAAACCAATTTCTGAAAATTCCAAATTTGAAAACTAAAATCGTTAATTTCTAAGGGAGGGAAATTAGTGTGCTGCCGTTAGGACTAAGGGAAAACAAATTATCGTTAGAAATTAACGATTCCCTTACGTCCTAACTGGCAGCACAAGAAGGGAAGTAGCTAGAAGATTACCTATGAGGGAGGGTCTTCCGGCTGAACGACGTTCAGAACAGACTGCCCAAAGGCAGTGTCTTCCGAACGTCTTAAATTTAGCCTATAATGGCTTATAAAAGTGGAGTTAGAACTCCAGGAGGCTCCAGGATATTGAAGAGGGATGAGGCCCCTCTCAGCAGCTGAGGTAGCTACCGCTCTGGTAGAGTGAGCGCGGACAAAGACAGGAGGAGGCAAGCCTTGAGCTGAGAAGGATTCTCTGATGGCTTCTTTTATCCACCTGCTCAGGGATGGTTTAGAAGCTTTAGATCCTTTGTTCCTGCCAAAAAACTGTAGAAAGAGATTGTCATCTTTCCTGAAGACACCGGATCTTTGTAGATAGATCTGCAGACATCTAGAAACGTCAAGAGGATGTAGAAGAGATTCTTCTTCTGTTGAAGGATCCGGGTGAAAAACAGGTAGAGAAATTACCTGATTAATGTTCTGTTAGAAAGCTGGCAGGAACCTTAGGAGAACCCTATTAGGTTAATATACATTGGCAGAGCGACAAAACAGGGAGCCACACCCCCCGGAAGTGACGTCAGATGCCACAAAAGAAATCAGGAATCCAAGTAAGAACATAATCTCTAATGGATTACTACTGCTGCTGAGGGAAAGAAATGGATTCCTCCCCCTCAGCAGCTAAAACGAGTACAGCAGACATGAAGATAAGCAGCTGGGAGGAGACATCAAAACCAGTCAGGTATAGATCCAAACAGGAGAACAACTGAAAGAAAATAAAATAAAGATTAGCAAGATAACACAAGGTCTCAAACAGAGACTACCACCTGTCCCAATATTTCCAAAGGACAGAAAAAAGCACAATGTGGTTAGGGGTGGAGTTCCCTTTATAGGGGGTTAATTGTTTATTTAATTGTGTAAATCATTAATTTTCCACCTGTCCTAATTGTTCACAGGGGCAGTAATACCCCCTCTTGTGCAGCCAGTTAGGACGTAAGGGAATGCGCATGTTCCAGTTTTCCCCTCATAGTTACATAGTTACATAGGCTGAAAAAAGACATGCGTCCATCAAGTTCAGCCTTTCCTATATCTGATAATTTGTTGCTGTTGATCCAAAAGAAGGCAAAAAACCCCGGCTTCGCTCTTTCCAATTTTGCACTAACCAGGGAAAAAAATTCCTTCTTGACCCCAAAATGGCAGTCAGATTTCTCCTTGGATCAATAAGCTGTTTCCCCATAATTAAAGATTATATCCCCGAATATTATGTTTTTCCAGGTATCCATCCAGTCGCAGTTTAAACGTCTGTACAGACTCTGATAAAACTACCTCTGCAGGCAGAGAATTCCACATCCTTATTGTCCTTACTGTAAAAAACCCTTTCCTCTGCTTTAGTCTAAATCTCCTTTCTTCCAGTCTAAACGCATGACCGCGTGTCCTATGCATAGTCCTGTTTATGAACAGATTTCCACACAATGGTTTGTATTGGCCCCGAATATATTTATATAACGTTATCATATCCCCTCTGAGGCGACGTTTTTCTAAACTAAACAGATTTAAATTAGTTAACCTTTCTTCATAGCTTCCTCAAAGAATGCATGAACCATTGATTTTCCATCAATGAAGAAATGGCTGCCTGAAAACTGTCCAAATTACCCTAGTTGAACACCTTGACTTGTCTGCTGTTCATAAACATATACTTTTATTTGGTAATTTACAGTGGGAGGGGGGTTCCAAAATGTCCCAAATGGGATATTGGCCCAGTAAACCAATTTCTGAAAATTCAAAATTTGAAAACTAAAATGTGCATGTTCCAATTTTGCCCTCATAGCTACCTCACAAAATGCATGAACCATGCATGTGAGGCCTTATTTGAACCGGGGGATGTTGGTGAACACAAATATAAAAATACCTCAAAATTTCGCAGCAATTGGTGATAAAATCCCTGTTTGAAAAGTGTCAAAATTACCCCAGTTGTACACCTTGGCTTTTCTACTGTTCATAAAAATATAATGTTGGGGAGATAATCAGTATCTGTGACAACTATTGCAGTTATTAGCCTACCATGCCAAATTTGAAAAAAATTATATTTTAAAAACATGATGCATGCCTTGCAATATTTGCCCTATAAAGAAAATCCTGGCTTTATTGGGTGGTTTCCAAATCAGGACAAGTTAATGAATATATCTTGGATATTTTTTTCCCATTGGTTCAATATGTGTACAAAAAATATGTTCCCCCCCCCACCTTTTCACGTTTATTTCAAACAAAACAATGTACTTCCCAGCTTAACCCCTTAAGGCTCATTTTTCGTTTTCTACACTGTGGGACCGAGGCTGTTTTGACACTTTTGTGGTGCTTGTGTTCAGGTGTAATTTTCTCCTCACCCATTTAGTGTACCCACATAAGTTATATATTGTTTTTTTCAGGACAAGATGGGCTTTCTTCAGATACAATTATTTTGATCGTATCATCTTATTTACTATAAAAAAATTAATAAAAACATGGTGAAAAATTGAAAAAAAAAACACATTTTATGACTTTTATTTGAAAAATCTTTTACTCACCTAAAAAAGCAATTAAAAAAACTAGCTAAATAGATTCTACTACTTGTCCTGAGTTTACAGATACCCAATGTTTTTATGTTTTTTTGCTGTTTTTTGTACGTTATAGGGCAATAAGTACAAGCAGCGTTTTATGATTTCCAAATCTTTTTTAACAAATCTGGTCAGTCTGCCTCCATCTCCTCTTTGGAATATCTTTGAAGCTGGTTAACTCAATTTAACCCATTCAAACCATATATTTTTGAAAACTAGACACCCCAGGGTATTCCAAATGCTGTTATTTTAACCCTTTCCATGCACCACTTATACAACTATACTTTGTCAAACTTTGTAATAGTAATTTTTTTTATTTTTTTTCCACACAAATTGTACTTTAGTTATAGATATACAGGTTCTGGTATATGTCACTATCAAACAACACCCCAATATGTGTTCAGGATCATCTCCTGAGTACAGCGATACCCCACATGCATGGGTTTGTCAGATTGTTTGGCTGGTAAAAGGCTACTTCTGGGGCATGCGTAATTAAGGTGGTCATTTGGTCATTCTGCCTCCATCTCCTCTTTGGAACATCTTTGAAGCTGGTTAACTCAATTTAACCCATTCAAACCATATATTATTGAAAACTAGACACCCCAGGGTATTCCAAATGCTGTTATTTTAACCCTTTCCATGCACCAATTATAGAACTACACTTTGTCAAACTTTGTAATAGTAATTTTTTTTCACACAAATTGTACTTTAGTTATAGATATACAGGTTCTGGTATATGTCACTGTCAAACAACCCCCAATGTGTGTTCAGGAACATCTCCTGAGTGCATGGGTTTGTCGGGTTGTTTCAGATTTAAAATGCCACATTTGGGAAGTGCGCTTTTTTTTCTCCATTTTGGTCAGTCTGTACCTATGCCCTATCTTTGAGCTAGGCCACTCCAATTTACCCCATCAGCCATTTTTTTTATATTAGACACCCCTTGGGTATTTGAAGTGCTTTTATTTTAACTCTTTGTTGAGATTTTTGAGAAATTTTAGCACTTGCTCAAAATAATAAACTTTATTTTTTTATTTTATTTTTTTAATACTTTTTTTTATATTTTTTTTACACATTTTGCTGGTACTGGATGGTTCATCTAGTGACATCACTGCATAACTTTATTTTTAAATGTTAGCACATTTTTTTTTATTTTTTTTTCCATTTTTTATTATTTTTTTTGAATATTTTACTAATCACATAGTGATTAGAAAGCTGGGCTCCATTGACTTGCATGGTTGAATGCAGTACCTGTATTCAACCAGCAAGTGGAGCCAGTTCTCTAGAGGGTCTGGAGACCATCTAGCGAACTTTTAAAACTTGTTTGTTTCCTTTACAGTGCGGCGGCCATCTTTATTGATGGCGAAGATCAACGGTAGCTGCGGCTGTGACCGCTCTCCGGAGCGCTCACAGCCCACCTAAAGGTAAGTGTTTGGTGTCGCTGGATGCCTCCTGATCGAGGCATTCCAGCGACACCATTTAAGTTTAGGAGGCGATCGTTGATCGCCTCCTAAACGCTTTTAAAACGGGCGTCCGCCGCCATACAATGTATGGCGGCTGTTGACGCCCCGGGGAGGGGCCAGACATGGCCCCCGATGCCGATCTCGGCCTTGCTGAGTGCCTCGACATCGAGGCATTGCAGCAAGGCCGTTTAAGCGAAGAAAGTGATCCTTGATCACTTTCTAAGCTTATTTAATTTTTTGACGGTTCAGGACCGTCAAAGGTCATTTAGTGACCTTCTTGTTATGACAGTCCTGAACCGGCAAAGGTCGTGAAGGGGTTAAAGATATCATAAACATTGTATCTAAAAATTACATAAATGAGCAGATAAATGCATGGAGCTTGGGTACGAATGACAGAATGCTCTTCATGTGGGATACACATAATTACACGACTTTCTTATTCTTATAATAAAATGTTGACAACATTATATAATTCTCACATGCTGGTGATATGAATATTAATATCCAAACATGTACTGGAGAGGCCTGAGAGCCAGCCTCCTCCCTATCGACTATGGGCCCAGGCCTTGTAGAGACTCTGTGTGGATATAGGGGTTCAGTCTGCTGATGTACCCCATGTTTTAGCACTCAGAGTCTCAGAACTGTAACGTCTGCTGGACATCCTGTGGTAGGAAGAAGGCTGATTGTCTTTGTATTGTTAATTGTATCGGTGTGAAGTGTTTCCCCTGTCATTGTGTGAGTTAGCCCTTGTCTTAAGACCCCTTGTAGGTATGACTAGGTGTCACTGCTGCATACCTAATTATCAATTACATAACAGGTAGCTGTTGATCCTGTGAGCTCCTGTTATCCCTGGGTCCTGGCCATTGTCTGTCTCAAGCCAATTATATGTCTATCGTCATTCCACATCTACATTCCCAGTTAATGTAATTATTTATGTCTCGTGTCATCCTGTCCTTCCCCCGGATATTGTGTTGCAGGATTTGATCTAATTACTTCCTTCCTGCCATGGTAATGAGATCATGTGATATTTGTATTGCCCCTTTTCTACTTGTGTGTATATATAGCTCTGTATTTGGCTTTAATAAATGAGTCCTGCTTTCACCTCAACATGAGTGTTGCCTGATGTTTGGGGTGGGCTGTAGCCACGCTGTGTAGCTAAGCTTCGGATAGCCACAGTGCCAATGCGGCTTCGGTGCAGCGACGTCCCTCCTTCTATCTACAACGCTGGTTCTGCCCGGCGCTCTAGGGGTTACTTGTTGGTGTCCCGGCAGGAGGAAGCAACGTTAGGCGGGAGTACCCAGTCGGGGTAAGGTCGGTCCCGTCACAGTGTCATTTATGGTATACATGTCTATAATATGATTATCAATATTCTTACGTGTATTATCTTTTCTTATGTTCTTTGAAAAATTTGGAAAATTCAATTAAAATAAAAAAGAATAATAATAATAATTGTGACAAAATTAGCAGTGGCCGCTTGGGAATAAATAAGCTCTCTAGCAGAAATTGTCTATTTATGGCCAATTAGACAGCTTTTTTTAATTCAAGCCCAGAGGTCAGTGGCTCCACTGTGAAGAAAACAAAAAAGTGAAAGGGGCCAAATTGTGCTATAAGATTGCGTTGGGTACCAGGTTCCCTTCTTCATTTCTTTGGGGTCGCAAAGAATATGTGGCCCATTCCTTCCCTCCTTGGCCAGAAGGCCTGCAGGAGGGCCGGATCTTCTTGGATGGAGAAGGGGGCCGCTCAAAAAAGCTACCTATCTCCCCTCCTCACTAGAAAAAAACGAGACCTTTTGAAGGGACTCGGCTCCTCCATGGCTTTTTCAGTCTCTCGTGTCACAAATCTGTTACTTTAAATACTGTATAAAAGTTTTGAAAACAAATCAAATCAAATAAAAGAACACACATGCAAAAAACAGCAAAATTGTGCTAAAACACTTAGGGTACAGAACTTATAGGGCAGCCCATGCTGTTTCTATTAAATGTTATCAAGCAAGCTAACATATTAGTCATCTGGAGTACCTAAAAACTTCAAGCCGACCCTGATTAGTAAAGGACCCCGTTTAGCTGCATGACTTGATTAAGCTCCTTCTCTAATTATTTAATCCTTTTTTATTAATATTTCTGCCCTTCTATATACACTTTCTGCTACCATAATAGCATTCTGATAAAATGCTTAAAATTGTATTGCATATTTTAATTGAGACTGCTAAAGTGATATTGTGGATTATTGGTATGTCACAGTTTGGTCCTAGCATTATATAATCAGATTTATTTATTTTTTCACAATGCCTATTTTTGTTTTTAATTTCTTCAAAGAAGTGGGTTTTAAGATTTTTCTTGAATGTTGGGAGGGAGGGTCAAAGCTGAAGGTTCGGTGGAAGTAGATTCCAGAGATATGGGGCAGCATGGGTGAAATCTTGTAGACTGGAAAAGGAAGAGGTGATAAGTGAGGAGGAAAGCCTTAGCTCATGGGAAGAATGTAAAGATCGAGTATTTGTTTATTAGGGCAGAAATGTATGAAGGAGCAGTTTTATGGAGGGCCTTATATGAGAGAAAAACTATACAGAGCTAATTTATATATATTGTAGAACTAACAGATGAAAACACCTACTAACTCCTTAATATCAAACATGCTAAAACCCCCCCAGGGGGGTTACTTGGTGGACAAACAGGCGGACTACTGGACATAGGTGGACTGCTTAGAGGACTTACAGGCGCAGCACCCAGAGGAGGCTCTGCAGGAGGTGGATTGCTTGGAGGAGTAACAGGAGCAGTCGGAGGTGGTGGAAGAAATGGTGGCCTACTTGGAAACCAAGGTTAATGGATGAGGTATATATTTTTTTATATTTACCACAAAGATTCTTTCCATCCCAAATCACACACACCCATCATATCCAATTTAGCAAGTCAAAAATAAATAATATAGGGATAAAATATAAATACATAACATAAATACAAATAAAAACAGAACCTTTTTAGGGGATCTAGTACCACAACGGCCTTTTCAGTGATTCAAAACAATTCCTGCTTCTGTGTCCTCAATAATTTCTTTTCAACACAAAAAATGGCATGCACTGTGCAACAAAAGGTACAATCATGAAAAAAAAAAAAACAATGAACACAGTGCTGTATATAAAGCCCCTGCCCCTTAGGCTGGTGTGATAAAAATTCCATGTACTGCACAAATAAAGTATCTTAAGAGGCTGCTACATGGACATGAAAATAACATATGCTTGTAGGAGTCTGAGGTGCTAGGCGAGGCGAATAGCTGACTTATCTGAGGGATCATGGAAAGTGACAGGGAATTTGCATGAAATGTCCTAGAGATAATATTAGTAAAGACAAATGGAAAATATGAATCTCACTAAATAGAGAATATTAATCTAATGAAATTATTGGTTACATAATTAACATGTTTCAAGTTTGAAACAGCTTTAACAATGACAAAAATATGAATTAATACAGTTTAAAAAAGGTATTTTGAGTTAACATTTCAACACAGCATATGGCAGTTTATTAATTTAGCTTTGTGCAATAAAAGTTCTGTATCTTAGGCAGCTGAACTTCCTTTTGCCAAATGGTTGTTTATTCAACAGCTGTTTACATGTTTGCAACCATTTTTGTAATTGGGTTAAATACAAGAAGTTTAGGCAAGTGCTCCAAATCGTGAGTAGACTGAAATCCCTTATTAGAAACTTTTTAAAATGACAATTCTTATTTTTGCCATGTTGTGAGTAATTGTGTTTTCTTGGAAAAATAACTGAAATATATGTTAAAGGCAGAGTTAGGGATAATTATGTTTCTTTTCAAACTCAAAAAAATACAATTTATTGGATAACCCATTACAGATTTTTAATTGCCAAAGCTAATGCTGAGTTTTCTTCTTTTCAGAAGAGGAAACAATTCTCATGCCCAATATGGAATTAAGGAATGATAACTGATTAATTAATTATTTTCCTTCAATAGTTCTATCATGTTATAATTGTTTCTTTCTTGAGTGCAATAAATCATATCCACAGCAACATTTGGATTTATTTAGGATTACAATGCATTCTTAAACTATGTGTAAACTATTCTACTGTTCTACCCCCTACCTCCTCTTTGTTTTCTGTACAAGAGATGGGAAGGGGCAGACAGATGATGGGAAGGTGGGTTGAGCACAGAAGCATGGCAAGCTTTGGGCAGGAGGAGAAGAGGTCACAAAATGTCCAAGTCAAGACTAGGAGTGAGCATGACCAAACACCAAGTCCTCCATTCTGAAGTCAATGATCTACAAATGAAGGTGCTATAATTACCAGTGGTATCCTTGGAGATGCTGGAGAGTCCCTGGCATGGCTAAGATACCCTTTCCCCACCACCTCAGACAAAAAAGCAACAAAATGGCTCTTTAAACTTGTCATTGCAATGCTATAAGTACCCACAAAAAAACAGAAAAAAACAGAGATTGAATCCATTATAATACTTAGACAATTTCCAGACATTAGCACTTTCCTAAGCAAGTGCTTTCTAATTTGCTCATTTAGATGTAACTACAATAGACAATTTTCAGACAATAGCACTTTCCTAACCGAGTAACTGTGCATTCTAATTTGCTCATTTATATTTAGCTACAACCTAATTATGACTGTTTATGTTGTTCCGTAAACAATATACTTAAAAATATAAAAAAATAAAAGAAGCCTTACAAAGATGCCACTTACTAGCAATGGTTGATTCAGTGCTAGTCTTAACACCAATGCTTGATTGAAGAGGGTGCTGGGCAGTGGCAAATACTTCAAAGAGAGGAAAGTCTGAAGTGGTGGCAGCCCCTGGGATATTTTCAGATCTTTTTATTGGCAACTAAATCTCTGTGCCCTGCTTTCCTCCCCTGGTGGCCCTCTTGTCTCAGAGCTCAGAGTGTTGTTGCAGCCTGAATGGATCAAAGTTTGTTACAGGCCTTAAAGTCACATAAACCAGCATGGGAAATAAAAGGGAAAAGGAGAAGCACAAACAGACTTCTTGCCAGGAGTGCCATTTGGGCTAGGAACAGCACATAGTCAGGCAAATCATTTTCCATTATTGGTTATTTTTGTTAACTGCTACAGCACCTACTCTGTGAAACGTATTACTCAGAAATGTAGTATAGGAAACATTATACCTAGCACTGTGAAACGTCCAGACTCCTCTCAAACTTACTTCTTTAATGATGTAAAAAAATGTGTACATAATTTGTTTGGACATTAATGTGTGCAATACAAAAACGGACAACGATAGGTTGTTGCCATATATAGTTCACCTCTTACTATGTCCTTTTTTATTTTATTTTTTTAATTTGTGATTATACTTGATCAAAGAATGCAATGGCAGCTTAGGTCTATGTATTAAACATAAAATACTTGAGAGATCACCTGAAGGGAAACAACAAATTTAATACAATATTTATTTAAAAAGATGACTGCATGAGAATATAAATATGATAGAATTAATTAAAGGTCGGTCTGTCATATAGAATTTACAGGTTGTTTGGAGAAGCATGAGATCATTTACAGTATGTTTACTTAACAATGACTCCTTCTCTTCTCAGAGACATAGTGTACTCAATGTATTATTTAATAATATATTAGGTTTTAAATAATTCATCTTGTTTGAATTTGGTATTTTGGTGAAACGTTCACAAACTATAATAAATAGCATGATGCAGTGACATGTTCAGAAATGTTAAAGGTGAAACTGTACATTATTATACTATACTAGTGGATATGCAGATCATTAAAAAATTAATATTTTAGGAATCAAAAATAACAGCTTTTTGAGCAACATATTTGATAGTTTTGTTCTCCACTTGGCCCCTCTTACAAATACAAGTAAGATTGTAAGACTCCCGAGATCCAGCTTGCTAGAAATATTGTAGGGACCTTACATTTGGTAAACGCAAGCTACAAAATGTTTACTGTTAATAGTGACTTTGTTGAGTTCTTTATAATCAAAATATGGTGGATAAATCTCTACTTTTTGGCTACAAAATAAAAACCAGCACAGGCAAGTGATGCGGAGGACTGATGAAGCCACAGGACAGGTGTTATTCTATCTCCTATTAAGGAGCAATGCCCCCCAATCAGGGCCGGCTCAAGACTTAATGCCGCCTGGGGCGAAGTTTAAAATGCGCCCCCCCCTG
>VKOC01023890.1:0-22674 GCA_009364415.1 Spea multiplicata
GTATATAATATATAATATGAGGAATATACCGTATATAACGGGTTATAAGGACGGGATTAGATTAATTCTCAAGAAGTACGTAATTCAATGGAAATTTCCCTATAATCGCGTATCATCTCAGCCCAGATACACAGGACATTTCTTGGAACAGTTGACATATACCCTCTGTTGAGGATTCTTTCACCTTTGCAAGAGTTGTTTATAAATCTTTCTTTCTGGTTACTGTGCCAATATTGCAAGAGATCATTTTTAATCCCTTTTTTACCATGTAAAACATGCTCTCACCTTGATTGGAGAAGAAATGTTAGAACAATAATCTGAAAACTAGAGGGTCACAGGTTTAGATGTAATGTAAGGAAATTGTATTTTATTGCAAGGGTGGTGGATACATGGAACAGCCTTCCATAAGAAGTGGTAGAGAACAATATGGTGAAGGAAGTTAAGATCTGAGTCTTATATATAAGGTAAAACAGGCAGATTTGATGGGCCGGGTTTTTATCTGACATTAAAATCTATGCTTCTATGGATTTCGGGGATATTAGCCAGTGGCAAGCTACAATGTACAGGGACTGGCCGGTCCAAAATCATTCACATTTGTATTGTATGTATAAGGGAGAGGAAGTGTGTCAGTGTGTTTACGTGTTTGTGTGTTAGTATGAATGTGTATGTGTAAGTGATTTAGAGGGAGTGTGTATTAGCATAAGTGTGTATGTGTGTTAGTGTGAGTATGTGTAAGTATGTGTGTGTTAGCATTAATGTGCAAATTTGTGTACGATGTTTGTGACAATATGTGTGCCACATGTATGTTAGTTACTGGGGGCACAAGGTGACAATGCTTCAAGGTAAATTACAAGAGGGCTTTTCCCAGTTATGAATATTAATTTGATTTGGCTTCATGCTAGCAACGCTGGCACATATTACATTTTTTTCAGCAATAAAAGGGTTAATTTGAGTGTCCTGTAGGCTCCTCGATGCCTGCGTTGTGCTTTTATTTCTACATTTTTATTTTTTTTTAGAAACTCACGTCCTCATTTTCTACTCCATTGACGTTACAGTTACTTGTATAGCGCCGGGAGATTCCGTAGCGCTGTTACAAAGAGGACACGGAAAATACTTAAAGACAAAGTGGACATGTATCCATCTATATATATAGATAGATAGATAGATAGATAGATAGATAGATAGATAGATGGATAGATAATAGATAGATAGATAGACAGATAGATAGATAGATAGATGATAGATAGATAGATAGATAGATGACTAGAATAGCACTAGTATAACTTAGATAGACTGATAGATAGATACGATAGACTGATAGAATTTTTAGACTGGAATTTTTTAAAGTTAAAGGAAATAGATTAGATAAGAATAAAGATAGAGTAGATTGGAATGAGGATAGATACGCATAGATGAAAGAAATAGATAGATAGACGTAGAAGATAGTGATAGAGGATATCATACGACGTCATTTAGGAATAGATATCACTGCCATTAGATGAGTAATGATAGATAGATGTGATAGATATAGATAGATAGATAGTTAGATAGACAGAGATATCGATTGATACCTGCAGCTATGATCAGTATTTAGATTAAGATGCATAGATAGATAGATAGATAGATAGATGATAGATAGATAGCATAGATAGTAGAATAGATTAGATAGATAGGTTGATTTGGTATGGCATCGGGATGGCATGCGGATAGAATAGATAACAGAACAGATGGCATAGATAGCATATAAAACGATAGAGATAGATAGATAGATAGATAGAAATTATAGATCATGGATATAGATACTTGTTTACTGTATAGATAATTATTGCATTAATGCAATATCACTTTGCGCATGGACGTTATTTAAACTATGTCCTCCCGATGGCGGGGGGGGTAACATTTTTTGTAGATGTCTGACTTATGCGCATGTTAAATTGATGGCCATCTTTGTTGCTAGC
Source organism: Spea multiplicata (assembly GCA_009364415.1). NCBI lineage: Eukaryota > Metazoa > Chordata > Amphibia > Anura > Pelobatidae > Spea > Spea multiplicata. Next base: position 1,959 of record VKOC01023890.1, read on the forward strand.
GAATGCTCTAGAATTCCTGGAATTTGATAAATGACCCTTATTGCCGTGAAATAATCACTCATTATCTGCAATCAGGTGCAGTCGCCGATGTTATCAGAGGCTGGTGCTATTTCATGCAACCTTTTCACTTTTTTTTCCAAGAAAGTTTCCTAATAGTAATATATCATCGCACGTTTTAATAAAGAGAAAATACAAATTCTCATCGTCCGGGGTAGATAGTGGATGGTAATTAAGCGGTATAAATTAAACCAAAGGAAAGATAAATGGGAGACCCGAAAATATCAAAACACCGATAATCCTTCATACTAATGATAATTATCGGAGTGAAAATTATTTTAATGGCCAGCGCTGAAAAGAATTCGGTATTCGGAAGCCGTTCGATTGATCATATATAATAATGTAGACGAGGGCATCGGGTTTTGTGGTTCTAATGCTTTTTCCTGTAAACATGCGTGGCCAACGCTGATTGTTTTTTAACATTTTTCATCTAGGAAAAACATACATCTGACAGCAGATCGGCCCCATCCGGCCCCCGTCTAGTCGCCCGTTTCTTCTGCTGTAACGACTCAAACCTTAATCAGTCATTGGTCTCGTCTTAGATTCAGGAGCCGAATGTCTATCCCATGCATGTTTAAATCCCCTCGCTAAATTAGCCTCTACCACATCCGCCGGGAGGCTGGTCCACTTATCTACCACACTCTCAGTAAAGTGAAACTTCCTTGCATTCCATCTCAGGCTCTCACCCTCTGGCTTTAGAGTACGGCTTCTAACGTTTCTCTGCAGAACATTAACAGTTGTGTTTCAATTATACTAGGGTTCATAATGTAACATATTACTGGGAACACTTAATTGTCATGTGACACAAACGTGGACACTGATGGGCTGCTGCCATAGTAATTAGAAAAATATTCTTAAACGTTTGTGTTTTTGTGTATGATTAAACGAAATTGAAAATAATGCTTATCGACGAGTAACGTGAAATGTAAGGGTCAGCTTTGTTCTCTGGAGTCAGAGAATTCTAGAAGATTCTGCAGGACAGCTATGACTTAGGATCCTCATAGATTCTTCCCGTTCTTTATAAGTGTTGCATCTACTCAAAATAGGTGAAACCACTAAACTCTACAGAAGTAAAGGAATTTAAGAAAGCTTGGAATGTGCATTAAGATGCCCTATAGAATGAATGCAAACAGAGTGAATAAGGAAAGCAGACTAGATGGACCAGTTATCCCCATAGGGATTATCCTTCCTTCTGCCCATCACCACCAGGCAGGACTAACAACAGAGACAGCAGGAATCGCAGGAATCGCACGGCAAATCGCAGCCGTAATCGCCCCAGGTAATCGCAGGGCAATCGCCCAGGAATCGCAGGAATCGCCAGGCCAATCGCGAGCCAGGTAATCCGCCGCAAGGCCTCGGCTAGGAATCGCAGAACGCAGGAATCGCAGGAATCGCAGTCGCAACGCAGAACTCGCAGAGAATCGCAGGAATCGCAGGAATCGCAGGAATCGCAGGAATCGCAGGAATCGCAGGTCTGGTGCGCCGCGCCGCGCCGCGCCGTCTTGCATCAAAGCAAAACAGGAACTCACTTTATTGAGGAAGCAAACACCACCAGCCTCCAAGAGCTTTTCAATAAGGTAGTGGTGAGCTACAACCAGCATGCATCACACCATATGTAAAACAATATGCAGATCATATGCAAATTAGTTATTACAGCACTCAAAAAGCACATGAACATAATCCTGCCATCAAAGCCAATAATACTGGTCAGACAGGCACTAGGAAGGGTGAAACCGGAATATAGAGAGCTTTGGCTCTCTCACTGTTGCCAAGCCTCCCATCCCCATCCCCATTCCCATTCCCATTCCCATTCCCATCCCAATACAGGGTGATTTAAACATAAATCCAAGCAAAGGAACCAGATATTGCACTGTAATTCATGTCCACGGTCACCTGCTGGAAGTATGTAATGCAATCCAGTGGTCCACCATTTATCATTTATCAGCCTCCCAAGTCACGGAGGCTTCAGCGACAGTTCCTTCCTGTTGTTATAATCGACATATCCATTCTAGGCCCATCTAGACTTCTAACTCTTATAAGATTCCATACCGTACTTGGTCCCCAACTTTTTTGTTTTACGCTCATGAACATGGCCACCATCAGAAACCTTGGGACTCATTACCAACCTATCTTTACATCGTGCAAGTCAACATGCAAGCTTATGTCTTGGAGAAAGGATATTCTAATAGAAAGAAAAAGATCCCATGTAGGGTTTAAAATTTCTACACTGCACTAAGCCAGGGTACAAAGAATCTAAATATTGGGTAAAGAGTTAGACAGAGGAATCAGATTAATGTAGAAGCACCAGGCTGGAGGCCAACCTGGCCACAAAGCAGTTGACCTTTGTAAGAAGGGGTATTTTACACTGATCGCGGCCACCTTGGAAATTAGGCATATACTCCTGCAAAAACATAGGGTATTTTTCTAGTAACTATTAATGTCCGTATTTGCATATCTTATATCAGACAAAGTCTGAGACGGGATAACAACACGCCCCCTACTATGATTACAACCCCCCCCCCCAAAAAAAAAAAAATAGAAACAATCAAAGATAATCAAAATAAGCTAGGGAATATTTCCAAACTTTTAAGCTGAATGATAAAGCTGTAATTTTTTTCTATAGTGGTTCCATGCAGCCTTCCAAAGAAGAAGAAAAATGCAACTCAGGATTTTCAAAGCAGCGCAGACTGTGTGACTCCCAGCAAGAAACAATCGAAAGATCTCTCAGAGAAAATATATATAAATTAATCAGGATTCCAGCATGGACGCCTTGTGCATCTCCAGCATCTACGAGACTTTGAATAAGCCGCTCGCGCTTTAAAAATACAGATTTCTTTCAAAAAGAAGATGTCCTCCCACCTTCCGTGACACATGGAACCCTATCAACAAAGTTACGTTATCATTTCGATGACACACTCATCCTTTTGGGAACGATGGCATCTGAATAACCAAGAATGGATGGCTGTGCATTCAATGAGTGGGTGAAGGTTAGGTCCTATGAGAAACCTTCTACACCCCAAAAAAAGATAACTATTGAGGGGGGTAAATAATAGCTTTCAGGGCATTTATGCTTCATGCTTTGGACCACTGGTGTACTCTTGTTTGTTTAGAAGAGCGGATAGAAGGAATTCCCTTTTCTTGATGTAGATCATTTCTTGAAGCACAACAGAGTTCCAACAGGGAACATGTCTGGTAGACATTTTAGGAGGACTCTTAGCTTTTATACAGGTTTTAGACTGGGAATAACACCAACAGCTAGGAGAACAGATCAGGATGAGGATCATGAAAGGGTCTATCCTTAGCTGATCTTTCTCAAGTGACCACGCTATCTTTTTATCACAATAAAACCAGATTTTGGTGTAGAAGGTTCTTCAGGAGGACCCAACGTCCATTCACAATAATACATTTAAGAATCCTATGACCACACTGGGTAGGAAAGTCAATGAATGTTGACCATCTCCGCTGACAGGACGTTTGTTTTTCGCTCAGGCCTCCTGGAATGTGTGGCTTTAGTAGAGTTGGATATTCCTTGAAGCTCTCTGATATACAGTTCTTTAAATGAAGTATTGGGATAACCTGCAACATACTTGTAATAAATAATAAACTTAATATTCCTAGACTAATGGAGATGAGCCTGGTGAAGACAGGAAGAAGGTAGAGGTTTTTTGGAGTAGTAGAGTAGATACAATAGCAATAACAGACAGCTTGGGAGGCTTTAACTGCTGAAACCATCAACAGCAATGCAATCGTCGCTTACCAAATGAACTGCCTCCATCTTTTAAGAATATCCTCAGCTGTGTCCTGGCAAGCAGTCCATTCCAACACAAAGCTATAAGAGATTCCATCAAAATTCAAGCCCACCCAATAACCTTCACCACTCCAGAGTCTGCCCATTGGGACGGGGCAAAGAGAGGACAAGAGTAGGGATCCCTTCGACTAGAGAGCCCCAAATCGAAAGTGTTAGGAGGGGAAGTGGGAGGAGAATGGGGCGTGGCCTCAATGCCACTCCCACGACCCGAAGATTCTCATCAGTGACCCCGAGAAGCTTCGCTTCACCTGGAGCCTCCGGGGTGAAACACTGAAAGTTCTCAAGTAATTTTAAATTCTCAACATTCCAAATAAATCATTAGTTATTCGTCTTGACCAGTTGAGTTTTAATATGTTAAAATATATGGATTTTCCTCAGTAAAAAGATTTCCGTCATTGCTTTTTTTCTTTATTTTATTTTTTCTAATTTGACTTTGTCAGAAGCATTTTTAAAAGCAATGACATAAAATTTGCAAAATGATTTCCGGATGCTCCTGCGTATATATATTCATCGCAATATGTCACAGCTAATATATATTTGATTTGGAGGGTAGAGTAAAGTGTCTTCATAAATCATGTTTATCGTTACGGGACAAAAGGTCAGAGATTTAAAGCGTCAGTAACTGCAGTTAATACAGAAGCACTGACATAATAAGATGTAGTGAACCGATTCGGAATTTCGATTGCAAATGTTTTGGTTATTTGAACACGATGGAGGATTCTTGTAATTCACTGAAGCTATTCCAAAGACGCTTGAACTATGTCACCGCCATATCATTCATGGTGGGTTTTTAACCTATTCACCCGTTGAATGCCAGTAATTACTATAGTCAGTCATAGTAGAAAATTAAAGCACTTATACATAGGAACCAGCCGTCAGTGGTCAAGTGTTTCATACAAATTACTCATCGGTTTGAAAGTGGTGGCATCTTAAAACACATCCGTAAAACCAAGGGAAGCGTTTTATAAGTTGGCGAATTCGAACGTTTATCAGGCTGTGCTTAGCAATTAGATTTTTCTTTCTTTTTGTTGAGAGATCACGGTTCACCTTGAGTCACATCAAGGCTGAATGCCTTTATATTGTCAGACTTAGACTTGGGTCAGGGCATTTCCAAGAGGACTGGCCTCCTCCTGTTTTCCGACCTCCCCGTTATAATATAAAATTGGGAATCCGGTCTGGGGTCGCCCCTGGCTTGAGATCTAGTTGTCTTTGGGCAGGCATTTTAGACTCCACCAGGAGGGATCCAAGGTGCCGATCTTCTCTTTGGGTGGTGACCTTTGGGAGCTCGTGGTGAAGACCATGTTGGTGAAGACCATGTTGAACCATCCATTATCAGGCAACAGAATTTTGTTGGTTTGTGTTATAATAATGTTCTCATCTTTGTGTTAATAAACACTTTGTCCTTTTGTCTGACGTGGGTCATGGATAGGAAGAACACTTTGCAATATGCACCTATTTCAAATTACGAATAAACCAGGTGATACCAATTATCGTATCCTCGGAACTCTCTGGATTTGACCCTTAGTCTCTGGGTGAAGTTCTGCTTCACCTGGTCTCCAGGTCAATTTCTTCTTTCTTGAACAATATTTTGCCCAGCCCACTCTCCTCCCACTTCCAAGTTATGCCCTGCCCACCACCCTACCCACTAAAGGCCGATTGGGTCTATCCCCACCCACTTACATCACCACTCCCCCCAGAAGACAGAGAGCTCCAAGTAACCTTTCCTGGGAAGTTCCCGGGTATGCTAAGTATGCAATTTCTAATTTTGATTAAAGGCATTTAGTAATTATTTTATCTCCTGAAACTTGTGTTAGGAAGACAAAAATATTATTCGAGTTGCTAGCGCCCAGGAAAACAGTCATTCTTAGAAAAGAATGAAATTGAACCATATTTTTAACCATATTGTGTTTAGAATGGGATATTACATTATATTCAGAATTATAATCATTCAATTAGCGTTATCTGTTGATAGCCAATGAAATATAGCATGTTAGTTCTATGTTTAAAACAATTCTAGCTCATTCTGGAGCGTATTTAAACAAAAGTCCGATTTTTTATTATTATTATTGAGTTATTCATTTGCTGTCTCTTATCATTTATAGGCATAACGGTGACACATTTAAAATTTAATGAGTAGTTTACAATCACTTTAATTATATAAACATAATAATGTAAGGAAAGGCTAAAAAATGTAGACCCAAAATTATCTGAGGTCAAGGATTTATAGGCGGTTATTACTCAAGATTATTTTGAGGTTGCAAAGCAATCTAGTTAATTAAAAATAAGCCCAACTTCTGGTTCTCTGGAGTTTAAATCGTGTTTATCCTGGTGCCAAGCAAGAAAAAAAAAAAGATTCTTTTTTCAACCCAACCCTTAGGTTTTGTGTGCCAAATTTTACAAGTTATATCACAATTACACAACATTATTTGATTGTGAGAAGCAGCAGCGGGAAAGCAATACATCCTTTTGAAGTTAAAAATCGTTCAAGACTTTTTTTTTTAGTAAAATTTAGAAAAAAAAAATTGACTTTGTTAACATATTATTTGTGTATTTTGATGTCAATTTTAATTTATAAAAATAGTTTTTATTTAACTTTTTTTTTTTAATGGAAGGAATAATTATTACATGGCTCCTGGAGGATTTAGTCCAGGCGAGGCTCCGACGATTAAAGCAGAGGTTTGACGAGAGCGACGGTATGAGAGAACTCATTATCCAGTTATTGCCAAGAGGCTTTCGCATAGCCGTCCCGATCTCAGTCCTCTCCCGGCTACTGTTACGTTTCCCGAACGAGGAAGCAGAATATAAAACTGCAATTAAAGCCGACTTTGCAGGTTTTTTCCCAAATCCTTTGCATTCATTTTACAGGTCTATACACTAAATAACTTATCTTATGGCCCTTAGAGAATAAAATAAACAATAGAAACCCCCCTCATGTGCATAGCATGGGAGCAGCCATCTTAACTTCCTGTTCCCGGGATCTATATGATTACTCCTTCCCGTTAAGTTATCTCTCTCCTACTTTAGGTTGCTGGATGTTGTTGATTGGTTAACGCAGCCTTTGTGAGGGTGGGAGGAGTGCTCAGTAGTCATGATGTCTCTTTACCGTTTTGAGGACCGTGTGTTGCTTTCTTCACCCTGTAGAAGAAGGAGCTAACTTCTTCTACAGGGGTCTATGAGAGGTCATATAAAATAATAATCGAGTAGGGGATTAGGGATCAGTTATGTTCCAGTTCATTGCGCTAATTGTTCCAGTATATTTGCTGGTTGGTCATGGTTTTGAATGACATTCAAAGTAGGCCAGGTCATACACAAAATAACGAGAAAAGATGACAGGAGCAACATATGCCATATGCAGGGCCAACGCCAACATCAGTACTGGTTTGCAAGATGTCTCCCAGTTTATCATGGTATGACTCCCAACATTTCTCCAAACACTTCTAAAAGTCTGGTCAAGGAGTCTGGTGTCCAGGAATTGACCGGGGATGCGCTTAAAGGAGAGCTCCCGAGAAATCTTGTGTTTATGGCTGCTTGTTGGGAGGCATGCGAGGACACACTACAGACTTACATCAGTAAGATCTTTTTGCTACCTGAGGCCACATGTATCCATAGTATTGACATCAATCACCAATGGAGATTAAGGGCTTTTCTCCCATGTGCCCAATGGCCAGTCCTGGCACGCTGGTGTCCTTCTTCAGCTATGTCATTGCACCTTCTTCATAGCCCAGAAGCCATCACATTTCTGAGCAAAAGAACTTCAAGAACATTCCAGAACAAGGAATATTTTCTTTTTTTTATTGTTTACTCATCTGTATTAAAACCCCCAGATGAAAGGTAAATGAATGTTATTACCTGGATGTCACGGTGGAGATCATGTGATGGTGGGGCTTGGGTGTTGGAATGCATTTCCTGTGATATAATAGCCTGGATGCTATGATGAATGTCATGTGATGCTATTTCCTTGAAACTAAGATACTTGTCCTATGAGGTCATTGCCTGAATGCTATCATACATATTCTGCGATGTCATAGCCTGGGCACTATGATGAATGTCTTATGATGTCACTGCCTGGATGCTACGATAGATGTCTTATGATATCACTGCCTGGATGCTATCATACATATCCTGTGATGTCATAGCCTGGACACTATGATGAATGTCTTATGATGTCACTGGCCGGATGCTATGATAGATTTCTTGTGATGTCATTGCCTGGATGATCCCACCCCAGTCACTGGTTATTTCCTGCTCTGAATATGAGTTCTCATTTTTCTTTGTATGGAATGCAGGCTTCCTCCATAAACTTTATACGATCTCTTTACATAGTTAAATTATGATGTTTCCTTTTGCAGTCTATACTCTATTATAGATTATTTGTCTATAGTCTATTTGAGCCTCAGAGATGGCAGGGAGATACTATGGAACTGGAGACGTTCCTCGGGGTATTGTACAAGTAATTTTCCTTCTGATTTAAGATGCCAATCTGTTGAAATAATAGTTGTGTGAGGTATTTAATTCATCCGTTAGAATATCAGGGGAAATACACTTTGGCGTTTTATCACCTCAAGGAGAAAAAACTGAAAGTCTTTTTTTTTCTGAGCTTGACTAAGAATCATGTTTGTTCCTTATCAAGCCTCCCATGTTGCACCATAGAAATTAAAGTATTTTTAAAACATTATAAGCCGCTCTCTCTAATCAGCGTATCAATCTCTGGAGAGAGTAATTAATTTAATTCACACTGTGTGAGATCGTGTGCCTTACTTTCACTTGCCTTAACGCAGTAATATAAGACAAAGTACGAAATACCGTATTTATCGGCGTATAACACGCACTGGTGTATAACACGCACCCCCATTTTAACAAGGAAATTTTAGTAAGAAAAAATAATTTTAACTTGGAAGCTAACACAGTAAGACACACTCACACTCAGACACACACGCTAAGACACACACACTCAGACACACACAGTAAGACTCACACAGTAAGACACACACAGTAAGACCTCCCTCCCTAATCCCCCTTCTCAGGATCTCCCCTCTCCCTCCCTAACCCCCCCCCCCCGCGTCACTTACCTTCAAGCTCCTGTGTTGGAAAGCGTGAGGCGTTTGTCCTCGGGTGCCGCGCTTACGTGCTGAGCGCCGGCAACCCGAGACCAAACGCCTCACGCTTCCAACACAGGAGTTGAAGCGCTGAGGCAGGCGGCGGCGGCAACCGCTCGGCCTCAGCGCAGTTGCAGCCCCTGCGACCCCGGATTTATCGGCGTATAACACGCAGGTAGGGTTTCAGCTTCATACTTTAGTTAAAAAAGTGCGTGTTATACGCCGATAAATACGGTACCCATTAAAATGCAGATAATGCACTTTTTGGTTTCAGAACTCCGCAGCATTCACACGGTAGGGATACGCGATGCCAATTTACAGTGCCAAAACGCACCGGCGCGGAGCCTAATGTGTCCTCGCTGTATCCTGCTGGGGGTGTTGAAGACTAAACAAGTATACTAATCTTTATAGAAATTATATATATATATGTGTGATATTGGATATGTCACGTCCATAATCTCTAACTACAAAGGCTGCCCGAGCCAATCAACAACAGTCAGCAACCTAACAATGAGGGAGAGAGATCTTGGGTTGACTTTATTTGGGTTAATTTGTTGACACAAAAAGATGCGTTTCCAGTGGATATTGTCACAGGTTGGCCAAGTTGTCACCTTCTAATCATACACCTGGACATGCAGATTTATTTCATTTTTTTAATTTCTTTTTTTCTGGGGGGGGGGGGGCAGTTGCACGGATCCCAGTACAGTATGGCCCCTTTGGGGACCACTCATACATTTTTGATGCCAGTGATGTCATGGTGAAATCATCGGGCTCCCAATAAATTGTTTATATATTTTATGTTCCCGATTTTTTTTATTTTACACTTCGTTTCTCCCTCCCTCTCCTCCTCCTGATCTATCTGTGCTGATCACACTGTGATCAGCAAGCGGGGCTCCATAGCGCTGCATTAGTGATCGCAATAGGTTTGATCAGCCAGCAGGAAATCAATTTCAGACCCTGCTGAGTCTCTCCTGTTCTACTGTTCCGGCACTGTGATCCGGCACTTCTTGTATAACCTGATCGGTTGTCACGAAGCCAGCAATCCTGGCTTTTGCTGGCAGGGTAAGGTCCATTCTGTCAATAGACAACGTGATCTACTGTGCAACAAGGTCAGGACGTAGAGATACGTCCTAATGGCCGTCTTGGCACAGGTCCTAAGGGGTGCAACGGGATTATACCAGGCATCCAACAAATAAACAAAAGATAAATTATATCCTACTCCAGTTTGGACTCTTACTAAACATTTTCCTCTCTAGCCCAGTTACAGAAAAAAATCCTAAAACAGTACATTATACAGGGTCCCTGGCCTCAATGCTCACGGCCGCCTTTCTCCCACTGCCAGACACCCAAGTGTCTTCAAAGCTCTCCTTTATACCTTTCAAGGGGGATGACAATCATTTTCACTTGGAAAGGGCTGAATTTTCAGTATTAACCCTTTCAGGCATGGCAATAGAGTGCTCCAGCCTCTGGCTTTTATAAAAAGCCTCCCATACGTTGCCACGACATTGTATGTTGCAAATTGTTTACTTTCATTTGAAACTATTTCTATCTGAAGGACTGAGCTCCTGGTTATCTCCCCGTCTCTTCTATCCCCAAGTTCCTGATTTCTCCACCACTGTTGAAAATCATACAATCTGCAGACCAAGTTTGCTGCCTTGGTGTTACTCTGAACTTTGCTTTCTCCTTCACCCCTCACATCCAGCCACTCATCAAAACCTGCAAAAGTCTCCCAAATTCATCCTTCTCTTACACAAGATACTTCTAAAATACTCTCTAAAATATTCTTTCCCTTGTGATTTCCCATCTGGATTATTGCAACTCCTACTAACCTTCCTCCCCCTCTCCCGACTTTCATCTTTTTCAGCCCACACTCCACTTGTACCCGACATCCAACTTTCTAACAGAAACTACAACATCATACCCACCAGCGAGTGGACAACGAACTCTTCCACGTTCCCCATGCTACAATCAAGCTACCCTCACCCAAGGAGCCGCTCTCCTTTGATTTCATTCCCCCTTCAATCTCCCAATAGATTGTAAGCTCACAAGACCTTCTGTATCAGTATAACCTATGTTAAAATTTATGTTATTGTCAATTTTCTATATTTCCAGTCTTATTCTTATCTTATTCTCCCTTTCTGGTTAGAGTGCCACGGAATCTGGTCTTCCTCTATAAATGCAATTTAATATAATAATAATACAATCATTTAATGTATATAATATTTCACATAGAGCAGGACTTTAACGAGAATTCTGTGGCTTGTGTGGTGTCTCCACGAGGTCCAATCTATCTGTTATATTTTGAAACAAAGCTAATCATGGTACATAAGCCGATATTTGCTTTGTCTGCTGTTAAGTAATTATGAGAGCATCCAATGGTCTTTTAACTGCTAAAACATCATTATATTAACACACATTAAATGACACATTAAATGACAGCTAAAATGCCGCTTCATTCAGTATCGTATATGTCATTAGCTGATAATTACCAAATCATTTATCCATCTACTGTTACCTCGGGGCTAATGTCACAATGCAATTTAAGATATCCAGGCCAGGAGGGGGAAAAAAAATAACCCGCAAGGCTATAAAGTAACTCGTAGACCCAACAGCCCTTAATGAAGATTTACCCGGATTTAAAGGCGATCGCGTTAACAGAACGTCCTCTGAATCCTGCAGTAAAATGTTTCCTTCTACACAATGAGCGGCAATTTAAATTGGAAAACATGTTTAATATGCCAATGGATAAAAATATGTTATATATAATTATCTATCTCGCTATCTGATTACAATATTAATCATTAATACATATTTATATATTTTAAATATACTCATTTTCTTGTATTATATTAGATGTACATTATATGTAATACTATATTAAATTAATATAATTAATATAATATTATACTTGATTAATATATATATATATATATATAATACCATATAAAAATATTGATGTAGACAACATCAAAAAGCAACTTATATCAACAGTATATATATAATAATAACATTGCTTTCATGGTAGTGAAAGCAGGGCCGGCCCTACAATGGAGCCGAGTGGGGCAATTGCTCCAGGCGGCACTTTTGAAGGGGCCGCCCCCAAGTCCTTTTTTTTTTTTTTTAAACGGAAGAGAGAAGCGCCGAGTGGTTTTCGCTTACCAAGTTGCCAGTACCCACTCGGTGCCCCTCTCTCTCCTCTGCGAGCCCTCTAGCTCGGTGCTGGCTTGTAATGCTGAGCGCCGGAAGATGACGTCATTTCCGGCGCTCAGCATTACAAGCCGGCACCGAGACCGAGCAGGGAGACTCGCCGCAGGCCTGCTGAAAGGTAAGTACAAAGGGGGGGAGTAAGGGTAGATAATGGGAGGGAGAGGAAGGGTAGATAATGGGAGGGAGAGGAAGGGTAGATAACGGGGCGCAGAGATAGGGTAGATAACGGGGAGAGTATACGATAACGGGGGTGGAGGGGCGGCAGGGAAGGGTAGATAACGGGGGGGTGGCAGAGGAAGGGTAGATAACGGGGGGCTGCAGAGTGAGGTAGATAACGGGGGACAGGGGGCGGCAGAGGAAGGGTAGATAACGGAGGGGTGGCATTTTAAACTTCGCCCCAGGCAGCAGTATTAAAAAGTAATATATGATATACCTTAATACACATTACACCCCATACGACTTATAGGAAAACCTACAAGTGTGAGAAATTCAGAGCTTTATTTTACGGTAATATTACCTTTTTTTATACAGTTTTATTCTAAGATTTACGCTGTTACAGATGACTCAGGGTTGAGAACAGGTAGTTCTTAAGAGCTCTTGTTGGGCATGAGATCTGAGTTATTGATTTCCTTTAATTTAATTAATAAAAGAACACTTTATCAACATCATTAACTTGGCCATTTATTGGCAATTAATGACGCTCTAATTCAGCTGTACATTAAATTCCCAAACTATTAAAAGAAATAGGACTTTGGCGGCGGTAGTCTCACTCGTGTACCCTTACCGTTCTTCTAATTTCCTATGCAGTCACTTTTACTGCGAGGACACATATGCCGCTGTGACCTTTTGTACAGTACATAGGGAGAAGGAACAGGATAAATAGCCATAATGGAATAGAAGGTACTCATTTGCCTTTATTATAGAAGTCTACATTTATGGAGGAAACCGTGAAGGATATTAAAGTATTTTTTTATTATTTCATTAATGAAACTTTCATTCTTCCAGCTTCCACCAAGATATTGCTAACTGTTATACATTCTATAATTAACCATCACAATTCATTCTATACTTCTCTTATACGGCGTGCCAATCAAAAGGCACACCGTATAATTCAACGGATCCCAGGAATTCTCATTTTTATCCTTAAGATGGTCAATAACTTAGACAAAACCTCCAAACTTCAGTGGACTATACTGTATGTTGTAGTTAAGGTTTTCTAAATTACTTACCGCTTCTTACAGGTGGGAACGCAAGATGTAAAGACTCAAACCTCAATCAGTCGTTGGCCTCATCTAAGATTTAGGAGCCATATGCCATATGTCTCATGTATGTTTAAATCCCCCCCTCTACCATAGCTGCTGGGAGGCTGTTCCACTTATCTAACACCCTCCCAGTAAGGGCCTCCGACTCTCTAGTTGTAGATTACAGCCTCTTGTTCTCTCCTCCCTTGAAATAAATATCCCCCGTGTACTAAATCTGTGCCTCTTATGTTGATGTATACAGGGTGGCTGAAGTGGGGGCTATTCTTACATCCCCTCCTTCGGTTGTTTGAGAGGGGATACTGGTAACCCTTGTTTTAGATAAATGAAATATATATTTTAAAGCTCTATTTTTTTTTGTGTTAATATGTACATTGCGGGGAGTGTTACATTTTGCAAGTTTCAGGAGAGGGCATGCGTGGTTTTGTTCAACTCACATGCATTTGCTTGAAATGCGCAGAAGTCGCAGGCACTGGCATGCACTCTTATACATCTCTTACACTAGTAAGTATCTGAATTGTTTTGTTAGTGTTAGCATGCGAGGACATGCAAGAGGAGTCGAGTCTGGTCAGTCGAGTTAACCCCAAAAAGACCTAAATTTTTTTGGGGGGGGGAAATGCACTTTGCCTTTTTCTGTCTTGGCTTAATATATTTTTTCTCTTATTCCTAGGTACCTTCATTAATTTTATGACGCTCATGGAAAAGAAAATTAAAATGTGATTTATTAAGGGTTTTTCGAAGACACCTAAATGTCACCCCTGCACATTCAGACGGATTATATCCCGTTCAGATCTTAGTATTTTATCTGCGAGTGACAGCTCAGATCTAAAGCGGCCGAGACAAAGGACAGACAATGAATGCTAGCTGTCTAATATAGATTAAAAACTAAGGAGAACTATGTACTATATTCACTGTATACATCAATAACCAACTCCCAGCAGGCTCAGCCGGCCACTGATTAGAACTACAAATATTTTAGAACGTTTTAGTGGAAATGGAAAAATTGCGGTGTTTTTGGACGTTAAAATAGATTTTTTTTTCAATGGAATAAAATATTTGGCAGCAAATGCACAGAGAAATGATGGAATAGAAGAGTTCGATCAAATTAGGTAGCGGCGTTTTATCAGATCGTCGACATCACAACCAAACGCGACTCAAATGATTGCGCCTGTAATTTACTTTCTGTCATATAACCACATATTCAAGAATATTATGGAGGCAAATATTACTTTAATGATAGGATTTTTGGTAAGTACGCCACTAATAAAAACAATTGATCTTAACTTGGGTACAAATCTGTCGTTGTAAATAACCTCACCATAACATATTACCAAAATCACATATTTTTTTTTTTTATTTTTTTTATTACTTTACACCTTACTACAGTGGAAGAATTTTTCATTTCGAGATTCTGCGAGGTACAGAGCTATGGAAGTATAATATTTTATTTTTTTTATTTTTTTTTTATACATAAATGTTCTATATAAAAGATTATTTAACCGTCAACAAGTAAAAATGTTGGAATAATATTTTACTTGTGTTTATTGATGGGAAATATAGCGAAAGTAAACAAAAATGATCAAATTCGATATGGTTTAATTAATGGGAGCATTTTTGGTTTAATTTAAAAGCAGACCCTTAATGCCATTGGCTTCTATAATAACCAGAATGGGACCACAGGGTGCATCAGGGGTGAGCCCAGGGTTAGTGGCAAAACACACACTCACATACTGACACTTAAATGCGTAATACTAACATCCACTCAATCTAAACCTATTCACTTACACATAGATCTCCCTCTTCTCCCTCGCACCACTAACCCTAGTTAGACACACACACACTCATGCTAACACCATACACTTACACACAAACACTAACACCAAAAGCTGACGCACACTCAAGCTAACCCCATATACTAACACCATATGCTGACGCACACTCATGCTAACCCCATACACTAACACCATAAGCTGACACACACTCATGCTAACCCCATACACTAACACCATAGGCTGGCACACACTCATGCTAACCCCATACACTAACATACAAACACTCTAACACCAAATGAAGGAGTCCTTTGGTTAAGTATATTATTTATGAATTAAATGTATTATTGGCCAAGTGTGCGCCTACCAATCCACCCACCTACACACATTAGTCACTCAAACTTTTCAGATCACGAAACATGTTATTTCTAGAATTGTACTCAAATATGAGATGACAAAGAGGAATTTCATGTTAATTTTCATAAGATTTTTTTTTTCATAATTACCTTAAATCATTTAATTTACAAATATTTCAATATTTTGACTTTTTCCAGTAAGTCAATGCTTCTCAACATTAAGACCTCAGCATAAAAACGTAAGATGACCTTTTATCTTTGTGTTACATTTTTTATTGAAAAGTTCTTAAAGTGTGGATATCGGTTTCTTTTCCTTTTAGTAGAGAGTAGAAAATTGTACAAGAAAGAAAAAAAAATAATAAAGAAATTGCTTTGATACAGGTTAATTAAAATGAATTATATTTGTCATGTCCAATCCCTCAGATAAAAACCGTCGCATTTTTGATGTTCCATTTAAATCGGAGCTTTTCTTGACATATTTAGACACGTTTTTAACTTCAAAAGGAACTGTGCTTTTAACAGAATAGATGTGTCTGGATATTGACAAATCTACCGCTCTGCTATTTATTAAAGAACAGGCAATAAATGTTCTATATAGTAAAATGTGTGTTGACTTTAGAGAGAATGACATTAACGAGTTGAAAGACTTTTACATTTTTATTGCACTCTGTATGGTGTTTACTGGGTGAGACAGAATCATTTATTTATTAACCCCTTAAGGACAATGGGCGGTCCCTAAACCCATTGAAAACAATGCATTTTGAGCCTGTACATGTACGGGCTTTGTCATTAAGGGGTTAAAGGAGCCTGGGTTATTTGAAACATTTTTAAATATAAATTTACCGCCTCCATTAGATCACTTATGGGATCCGATGCAGAAATATACTTAGCAGTGTGTTTTCTCCCCATCTATTTCCAATTAGAGAAGATTTTCCACTTTTCCTGCATCTTACAGTTACTTTTTTACGGTTCTAAACACTAAATAATGTCCCGTTTCCAGGATCTCCGTGGTTATTCTCCCCCTGTTGTTACATTGCTGATTGTTGTTGTTTGGTTCAGGCAGCCGGGTTCAGGGTGGGGAAAGAAAAGAGTTGCCCGAGGGCCGGATTGACCTATCGGGATACCCGGAAATTGTCCGGGAGTCCGCCCTTGCCTGGGACCGGTCCTGATGGGCGGACATGCGGAGCAAGACCGCCTCGCAGACCTACAGGCAGGCCCACTGACCCAGGGGGGTAAAGTGATTAACATTAATATATGAATCGGGGCAAGCTGGTGGAGGGTATGAAGGGGAAATAACGCTGGGTATAGAGATGGAGGGAGATGATTTTGGTGCAATAATGAGAAGGGGATAAAATGATGGCGGGGAGGAATAAGATGATGATGATGGTAGGAGGTATGAATATGATGGGGGACATGACTTGAATTATGATGTGGGTGATGATGGTCAGGGCAGCTGTACACTTTCACATACATACATACACACACACATACTCACACATACATACAATCTAACACATGACACATACATGCACACACACAGCTACACACTTACATATGCATACAGGGTTTGCACTTTATTCAGTTGATCTCTGTTTCCATGTGGTTTTTTTATTTGATCTATACTCACAATCATACCTGGGAACTCTCTGGCTCCCTGAAGCCTGAAGCCCCCCAGTTGCTGGATAAGGATAGGAGGTCTCCTTGACGACAGTGGGCAGTCCGGCGGTGTCAGTGGGCGGTCTTAAAAAAAAAAAAAAGCAAAACAACATGAAAATCTCCAAAATTTCATATCACTCGATGCAAAACATTTTATTAATAATATCATTAAAATGACATAAAAAAATCAACATTTTTATGCATGGACAATAAATCTTTTTTTGGTGAACAGCTTCACTATACATTACTGGGATGTATTTTTCCCCCAAAATATGTTGGCGATAACACCGTATTTTTCTTGTATGTTCCAAAGCCATGCGTTCCCTGTAATTCATGGTCATGGGGCAAGACTGGTATATGGGAGACAAACTAAGACAGAGTTGCAGCAGTCAAGACAGATGTTGCTACGGTAAAAAAGTATTGGCAATGGAAGGAACATTTCAGGCAGGAAATAGAGATGTGGCAGCCGGTATTTGATGTTTTACTAATTCCACGGGCGTTGATGGGCTCTTTCACAAAAGATCACAAGCTATTTGAAAATACTCCTCAAATCCTAGCACTTTGACTCTCTCTAAACTTCTCCGTAACTTTTTTCTTGACTTCTTGACCTCAAAAGTCCAGACGTTCTAGGAGGGTTTTTTTTTTTAGGTGTATCTTGACTGCTGAGTTCTCCGGAGTATTCAAAAAGGAGCCCCTTGGCGAAACAGGACTAATGTATATATTACGATGAACTATAAGGAATCGATTTCATTCCATTGATTTGAAAAGCGAGTGAACTTTCCTGTGCGGATATCAACAAACATTCCTCGGGCAGTAAAACGTTAGAAAAGGAAACATTTTTTGTTCCACGGAACAGAACCGTCTTCTGTTTTTTTTTTTTTTTTTTTTTCCCCTATCTGAACATTCATATAGATATTCACTCTCACAGCGGGGACCGGTGGTAAGTGTTTGCCTGCGAGGGTGGAATGTTCTCAATTAGATGAACGGCAGAAGATAGGGACAACATGGCATTAAAATAACGCAGAGTGATCCGATCTACGGGGACTTTACATAAAGAGTAAAAACATTGCAGGAAGCTTATAATTAACAAGAACAAAACTGCCTCAGACTGTGTGCATGAATAATACCTTCCCGGCGCTTTGCCATCGGACGGACTCTGTTCCTCGGGGACTGACGCAAATTGTAGAAACTTACATCGATACGAGTGCACCGTTCTGCGGATGACATCGCACATTCAGTAATTATTCTACTCTTAATATGAATTTCTTTATAATGGGGAATATTTTATCTAAAGTGGGTCAAATCTGGTTAGTAAAAGTTAAGTCAAATTTTAAGTAAAATTTTGAAAGACAAAATAGTGGGCTGATAAAGTTACACTATTATTATTTAAAAGTATTTTTGACCCCCGGAATAATATTTAATGACAGTTTTTGTTGTTTGTCTAATATTAAATGTTTACTAATTTGTCTTTTTTTTCCATAAATCTTCATTTTTACAGTTCTATTCACTAAGTAAACCTATGAAATAGTGTTTTGAATATATACTGTAATATACTGTATATATATATATATATATTTATATATATATATATATATATTAGAAACACATTTTATATGTAGAACAAGGAGCAGCCATCTTAATGTCCTGTTAATTGGGATCTGCATGAGAGAGACTAAGAGCGTGAGGGAACGTGAGTGAGAACATGAGTGTGCGTGAATGAGCATCAGACAGTAAATGAGAGCGTGAGAGCATGAGTGTGAGAGCTTGAATAAGAGTGAGTGAGATTGTGAGAGAGTGTGAGTGATAACGCCACTAAATTTAAATGAAAATGATGGGAGATGGGTTATACAATACCACTGTCAATATCTGGCTCAGTACATACTGATGAGAGTTATGCTGTACCACCTTCAGGCTCAGTACATAATGATGGGAATGCTGTATCTCTGTCTTTTGATATTGGAAGTATTAAGTATTTTATATTTTTTATTAAGCTGTTGTCTTTTATCACGGAAGCGCTCACACCAGTATATTATTACAGCTGTACCACCCTTAGTGTCTGGCTTACTATATAATGATGGGCGTTATGCTGTACCACAGTCATTGTCTGGGAGTTATACTGTCATATTGATGGGAATTATATCGTACCACTTTCAGGCTTAGTATATAATGATGAGAGTAATGCTGAACCACCCTTAGTGACTGGCCTACTATTTAATGGCAGGAGGTATACTGTACCATTGTCAGTGTCTGGTTTGATATAGTTATATATAATAATATATATATATATATATATATATATATATAGTGGTGGGAGTTATGCAGTGCAACCATTAGTGTCTGTCAATAGTAAAAAGATTTATGATGTACCATATAAATATGATATGTCAGGCTCACTATGTGCTTATGCTCACTAAGGGCACATGCATAACAGGGATTATAGTACACAACCTCTAGAATGCCAAAGGTTACTTTATTGTTCCATTGTCCCTAATATCCCATTAGTCTCATGCAAAACACTTGCTCAGGCCCCAAACAGCACCAAGTGTGACTAAATCACTGGTTTGGGGGAAATTTGTTTTGCTATAATTTTTACATTTTTTATATCATTAATTTCCTTATTATTTATGTAACTACTTTACTCAAAACAACCCCTTTAAAGGTGATGAAATTCACCGGCCTGATATAGATGCTGCACGGCCAATGTGTCTGACAAAGATGTATGGTAGCGTTGGCGATTTAATCTGTGCCATAATAACTAGTCAGAGCTCAGTCATGCTAATAACGCGTGGCATTACGATTAGCGATCACTGCTAGAATTTCAGCCGGTTTTACATTGTTTAAATCCCGGATGGTATTTGTCTGTTGCAGGAGGGCCAACGTTTCCTGTGATCAATATTATCTGGTTTCCTTTTAATTAATAGTGATTAGGTAGATTAACTTGCTATGGTCCATTAAGCTTTTATGGAATTTTCTCTATGGCTACAAATAATTTGTTGTTTACAGTGATCTGCAAAAGGAAAAGAAACAAAAGAAAGAGCTAAGGTATTAAGGCGTGAAATGATTTAACCATTAACGAGCCATGCCAGCCAGTACTGTATGTATATATATATTATTATATCATTAATAACACAAAAAAAGTTCATTATATACCCGCTCTATGGTGTATTTATGTGCAATGCAGGTGGGAGGCGCTGCCTCCATTGTGTAAATGGGATTTTCAGGCAGTGGCGCAACAGGAAGACTCATGACCAAGGTAAGATGTCCATATCTCTCCATCTTCTGCGGAGTGGCTTCATGAGGGGCATGGCTAGCAATGCTTGGGGACAGGGCAATCCATGCATGGAGGTGGGGCTAGTCTCACATAGGGGTGGGGCCAGAGCCAGCCTTAAGTGTTCTGGCACCCTGTGCGGACTACTCCTCTGGCTCCCCCCCCACCCCAAAAAAAGAAAGGAAAAAAATCTCCCGCCTCTGCCCCTTTTCAGTATCTACCACCTCTGTCCCTTCTCAC
>VKOC01023892.1:0-10193 GCA_009364415.1 Spea multiplicata
CAATATGCTAAGGGATCACAGGGAATCTTTACAATCACCTGAACCTTGAGGTTAAACTTTTAAGATGCCATTGGTTGCCATTAAAGACACCTAAGGTGGGAGTCTGGTGATCTGAAACCATGATATCCTGCTCCAATTTAATGAAATTGCTGTAAACTAAACACACACATTCTGAGCAGAATTTATCACCCTACATTATATGGTGTCTTTCTGTAAGCATAGGCATTTTACTTTTAATTCCCGCTCTTAGGTCATTAACTTACAAATTACAAAAAGCAGAGGAGTTAGAATAAACCCCTTGGGGTACCTCACATTTAACTGCAATCATGCCACAAGAAGAAAGTCATTTTGTAAGAACGCTCTTCTGCTCTAAACAGTTTTCTATCCATGTACAATTATTATCCTCTAGATTTAATCCCCTTAATTTAAATGCCAGCCAGCAAAATACAGAGATCTACATTTCCAAGCATCTCATTGTGGATGCCCTGAACCTTTGTTTGGCAGCAACTGCTCTCCTTGAAACGATGTTGACTAATATTAATAATTATATTTGCCTTATATTAAGTACCTTTAGAGATGTACAGGTATTCATTAATGAACTATTTAAAAAGGTTCCTTCCCTGCAGGTTTCTTTTTGGTATTACATAACTACCCAAAAAATAGAATTCCACTGCGTGAGAGGGGGTCCTCTTTAGAAAGCTAAAAATAAAATCTATTCAAAGTTCAAACTTGTCCAAAAAAACAAACAAATGGGGAATGATGTAAATGTTACAAATGTTACGAATGCTTCATACGTTCTAAGTGCAATCGGTGAAAGATTTAAAATTAGGGAGGACCATAAAGATTTATAGAAGTTTTATAGAAAAACTGGTGAATGAAAAGACAAAGTGTCATATGCGCCAGACAGAACGTGGATGCCATGTGGGTATCATGCCAAACACAAAAAAAGAGAACAGAACCCAAGATTTTTACAAGTATAAATGTGAACTTTACCATTGAAAAGTAATTGCGAGTAGTTGTCATTTTAAGCGTTGGCCTTTTTCAATACATAATAAAATCAGGAAGTTCAAATGTTCCATTCTCCTGCAAATTTTCTTGCAGAGTTAATGAGTACACCCAGAAGAAATACCCAGTGGGATATATTTAGAAACTAAATAGACCTTTGCCAGTTAATATGGTGATTAAACTGATACATGCAAGAAAGCTGATCCCACTACGCTGTTAAATTCCATTTCATGGCTAATTCAGGAACACATCGGTCAATTCTCTTCATTATTTTCCAATGTCAGTTTGTAGTATTGGGCAATGTTTGTACTGAATAAATGTAGAAATATTCTAAAAAAAATATCATTCAGTTTGTAACAGCCTAACCTAGTAAAATAAAGTATTTCACTATACTTGGTAGCTTCTACTGAAATTATGGGGTCACTTTTCATTTTTGGATGATAAGGAGTCTATTCACTAAAGATGGTGGTTCATCCAATTCCAATCCAATTTAAATGCTAAATCCACCAAACTCATTTGGTGCAGCGTACAAGCAATTATCCTATCTCCCTCTGGATCTAAAATATTCCCAATAAGTGAAGTTTAGTGCCGGTTAGTTTATATGATCTGCTATTGAACACCTTTTGCTGCGTGTTACTCTCAACAGCTGTTGAGACTTTGGGAGTTCTCAGTTTATTGCTTATGAGCTGACTTGTGAGTTGGTGTATACTGAAACCTGATGCCAATCAATATAAAGTGATACCTATCAATCTGGCTAGCAACCAAATTGCAAACTAATCACGGAACAGTTCTGGTGTTTTAAAGCTGCCCATCATCTTATCTGAAGTCTCCATGGGAGAAGTGGATTAGGGAAGTGAGCTATATTTTTCTTGAAATAGAAAATAAAAGAGGACATTATGTGAGTATAAAATCAATACACATTTGTACTAATCTTTCTGTGTGTACGTATTATCACAGTAAGTAGTAGTTGGCAAATGTTTCTTAAGCAACGGCATAGAGAGAGTATAGCTGAAGGTAGCAATTAGCCTTAAGAATGTATGTTAGTACTAGCTACAGTAAATGTGTGACTTTAAACTACATTTTACAATAAGACATGTTTAACTAGCATAGCAAAATAAATCTTAAATGTTAATGTTTCTCATGTTTGTTACCAGAGGTCAAGGAGATCACCCTGACCCTCATCCAGCTCAGACATCTACAGCAGATGTTGGCATCAAGAAGCTCATGTTCTTCACACACGATGGCCCCAGATTCGAAAGCCATTCCTGGAATTCATGCTGACAAAGGTCATTTCAGCTCAAGCTGAAATGGATTCATTGGTCCGTGCTGATAATTATGCAAGCCTTAGGGTAGATATGTACTGGGCCTGCCAGGACTTAAACACTGGACTTTGTGTTGCTAGTTCAGGTCTTGCCAGCTGGCTGCCTTATCTAGTCCCAGTACGTGAGTTTACGTATCCATGTAAAACCCCACTTCCTGCCAGTGGCCCAATGTTTCATTGGTACTATTGCTTAATATCACGCTTCTGCTGATTATGTGTACTGACCCTGTCTGTCTAACTATTCTAGAATTCTCCTATCATGATTTGTCAGTCATTTTGCGTAATTATGCCCCACTCTGCTGATGTGCCTTTGCCTCTTTACTTTCTGTTGGTGCACAAGTATCAGATTAGTTTTGTGCTAATAAATTAAGTTAGATAAAATAAAGTCAGAACTGGTACTTACAAATCACAAGACAATATATTACTACAAAAAAGTACTGCAAAAAGGTTGCAATTAAGGGTGGTTATTTGCAAAAATGTCTACTTGGGTTACATGTAATCTGCCATATGTGGCACAGCAGTAAGCCACTGTTAGTGACAACAATGATACCTCCAAAACACTGAGGTTGTATAGTGCTGATTCATCATTGTCATCAACAGATTAATGCCTGTTTTCTGTGAGAAAGAATACCGTAATGTTATAGAGCATTCTGAAAACGATGTAGTGTAGGTCTCTTTACAGAGCACAGCATGGTGACACTAGGACCATTCAAGGTTGACTAAAATAAAATGTGAGAATATTAAATAGCTGGACTATTGTTTGCTTTTTGTTTAATAAAAAGTTCAACATTGGATGATATTTATATTGAACAATCTTACATGGAATGCAAGTGCCAGAACAGAAGTTCCACTGGTGGAAATAATAGAATCCCATTATCCAAATCAGTAGTTTGATATAGATAGTAGACTGGTTCATTCGGATTTGCACAAATTAATTTGCCAATTTCATCAACACATACAGATCTCTGAAAAACAAACGAAAAGGAAGCAAAACGTTCAGAATTTTTCTTCCTACTTTCTTTGCTGACCACCACGTGTCCTCTGCTTCTTTTCTTGCATCCTCTTATTCTTCTGTCATATTGTCTTCTTTCTTTGTCCGCTTATCCTTGTGTCTACTTTCTTCATCTGCTTTTCCCGGACACGGCCTACTGGTGAACTTCCGCAAAAGGGTGGAGCCTCTGGTCACACCCGCTCCCCCCGATTGGCAAAACAGGGGACAGGCGACAGGCTGTCCCCATGGCTCTTTCCTTTAGCTGAAGTACACAGAGAGGCCAGAATAATGCAGATAGATTCCCTAAGAAATCTGCGAATCTGTCTTCATTACTCTGGCCCACCACCAAACTTCTGCAAAAGGGTGGAGCTTCCAGGCACACCCTTGAAAGGAGACGTTCAGAGAGATTGTGAGGGGAGTGACTGAGAGTGTAAGAGAACAGGACTAAGAGTGTGAGAGTGTGTAATAGTGTGAAAGAGCATGAGAGAGTTAATGAGGATGACAGCAACTTGGTTTCTGAATGTAAAATGCCCTCTGATTTTTGTCTGACCTGAAAGGACAGGAAATAAAATTAAGAAAAAGCCTATAAGACTATAAGAATAAAAAAAGAAAAAGCCTATAAGACTACCCTATAGGAAAAAAAGTTTAACTAGTAAATATTAATTTACATGTAAACAATTTTTTAAAAAAATATGAAATATCTTTTTGTTTTTATTTCCTTTTATTTGTCACTCTGCCCTAGTTATGCATATATGACCCCCAGAAATACCTTTTACCCCCTTTATGCCACTCTGCCTCCCTAATAAGCCACCTCTATTTGAGGTTTGATTAGAAGACGACTTTGAATATAAGATATTCAAATATATATTTTGGATTCAGTAGTATATAAGATGCAGTTAGTGCCTTATGTGTTGTTTATGCATTCAGAGAGGTAGAGGATACATTGCAATAACTTTAGGAATGTTTAGGTCTGTGAAGACACTATTCATGGATATAAACGTAGGTTACTATGACAATGTTTATTGACCCATTTCCATATATTGATGTTTGTCGTCATTCATGGAAAGATGCACGGCATGTTTAGAGTGTCTCCCTTATATCACGTTTCGAGCAATGTGCAATATTGTAAAAGATTTTGTTGAATTCTTATTTATTTTATTAGAATTGTAATAATTGTGTATGTTAAGGCTTTTTATTCCAAGGAGCATTTAATGCACTGATCATTTATGTTGCATGTCATTAGAAGGACAAGGCAATAACAATACCCACTGGAAGAAGATTTAAAGCATACGTATAATAATACCCGATACGCTTCTGAAGATGTGGGGATACACCTCACAAAACACATTGAGCGGTGAAGCATACTAGACTTGAGCATTCGGATGCATCTGAATTTTAACACATTTTGTTAAATTGGCCAATTTGTACAAATAAGCCCCCAATTAGGGGAGAGGACGTCAACGCAAGCGCCACCATATTGTCCCGAATGAGGGCGAAATGATGACATTTGCAGAGGACGACACCGCAAGCGCTGCCATTTTGGTGGAAGTTCCTGACAGGTTATGTCCTTGGAGATTCGGATAAAGAGAGCGGAGAGCAGAAGATGCAGAAGCGGAAGTGGTCCCGAGTTCAAGTGAGGACAAAATGAAGGCATTTGCAGTCCTCTCCCTCGATTGCATGATTGGGGAGAGATTGTCACCAAAGCAACCACCATATTACCCAGAGTTCAAGAAAGGGCAAAATGGCAGTGCTTCTGGTGACATCCTCTCTCCCTGCTGGAGAATCAGGGAGAGGACGACATCGCAAGCCCTGTCATTTTTTTTTATAATAATGACAGTTATAATGTGAAATATATTAGTGCATGGGTGTTAGTAAATAAGCACACAAAAAATTATTGAATACCTTTATAGCAAATGCAGGCATTCAGGGTTATAACAATTTAACTAGCTTGACAGCTTCTCAAGGTAACAATAATTACATTTTCATGTTTGGAAAAATATTGGACTTATAGGGTTTTTTCTTGTTCTGGGCAACAGACATGGGTACTAGAAAGGGTTGAACTAGATGGACTTTCTGTCCATTTCAACATTAGTAATTATGTAGATCAACTTGCATGAACTTGTACAACTTGCACAATTTTAAGTTCCATGCACTCACATCAACTTGCAAGCAACTTGTACATGGGTAAATATATGTGTTGTTTTGCCGGAGCCTGAAACTTATGTTGAGGCGAGCCAGTCCATCAATAGGTAGATAATAGCAATAAACTGTTAGAATGCTACAAAATGTCCAATATTCTACGAGAAGGTAGTAAAAAATATAAAATTGTGACAGATTTTTACTCGTTTTAATTCAAATCATGCTTGCCTAATGTGCATGGTCATCTAGCACAAAGGCTTTTCTTACAAGCCAAGGAAAATTTGAAAAATGTGATTAGCTGAAATCAGTGATTTCACCAGTGTAAAAATGTCGAAACAGAAAATTGAAATTGGGATTTAGTAACCCCTGCATTAGATAAGCTGTTACTTTTCAATCTGTTGCTTTATGAAAATAGAAAAATAGTGATAGTTCCACCCAAATTAACTGGCTATTATAAAAAGAGAATTATTAATCTGGAGACTATACATCTTCTTAATCATGCTTGTTGGTAAAAGGCTTCAAATTAGAGTTGAACTAGGGAAGTAAATGACCGTTAAATAGAATAGAGCAATAAAAAGGCCACATTTTGCTGCATACACATAGCAAATGATAACTGGAATTGGGTGAGCTGCTTGGATGTTGCTTCAGGCAATAAAGCAGCAGTCTGTAGCTAAATGCTAATTTTAGTATGCATGCTGTTCCAATGTACTGCAGTAAAAAATGATTTTCTGATTCCGATCCAGAATTCTTAAATATTCAAGGCTGAATTTTTAAAAAAAAGATTTCTAGCAATTGAGCCAGATGTTAACATTTCATACAACACTGTAAATTGAAAAACAATAAAAAGGAGGAAATATAGAGAACTCAAAGTTTTAACACACTCCATCTATAACCAATGTTTTCGTTTTGTCTATGTATACCTTTGGAGATATTAGGGCAGATTGTCTCTGTTAATCTTAATTGACCATAATGCTTTTTTTCATGGTTTGCGACTCAATTGCTAGTGTAGATAGGCACTAACGGCTGTTAATTTTAGATAGAGAGCTCTTAGATATTTAACTTAATAAAAAAACTAAGCCATTCAATTAAATGCACAGAAATTAGAGAATTTAAACATTATTTTCGGTGTAGATTCCAAAGCAACAAAATGCCTAAATTCACTCGACCACACTTAAAAACTCATTAAATGTCCAAGGAGCATCTAAAAGCAAATCTACAAATAACAATCCCCCATATGGTAGTACTGGATACTCATCTGTTATAGTAACCATTTTACTGGTTACCATGTGTTAGATTGGCAGAGGTTGGCAAAGTGTGGCTAGACAGATGGCCACATAGCTCATACAACAAGGTATCCTTTTGTTTTGTTGCAAAAAAGCTTTTCTGTAGATAGTTGGTTGCTCAACAAATCAATAGCAATGTCTCCTACCTACGTCCTTTGCATAAGTCTCGTCTATTCTGGTGAATCCCAGGGAGTGCTCGGAGGTCAAGCCTTTACAATGGGAGCCATATGTGGGTCAGTACTTATGTACTTCTGTGGCTTTTGATTGTCACTCTTCCATAGCCTACTTTTGTTCGTAGCCTGCGTTTATTAATTTTGGGTTTGCGTACTCGCTGCTCTCATCGGGTGAGTGCAGGGTCCAGGTAACCCTACAAAGTTTTCCAATCAGTCTCAATTTGCAAAGTGCAACAATGTCAGTTGTTGAACCCTTGGTCTGAGACAACCAGTTGAGCAGAAGGCATAGAAGGTAAGGCCCTGACACCAAGTAGCTGCTGAAAGTATCCATGTCTAGTATTAAGATTTCTTGGAGTAAAAACCAGTGGTTTATTGGTTGGTAGTTTATAGAAAACATTACCGGCATAATTCAGAATTTTGTTGTGAATGTGTCACTTGTTTGATGCATGTAAGAATTATTCCATTTGACTGGGCTAAAATACAGCACTGGGCCCATTGTGACACTGCATAGTTAGAGGCATTATGGTGTGGTGAGAATGATGGTAACATTTCTGTAGGCTTAAGTTTTCTACAAATTTCCTCCAAGCCAGTTAAATTAATGCTGGCCACACATTACTCTATGCAAACAAGAAATCTGGGTTGCAAATTGACCTATAATGCAATGCTATTGTGCATTGGCATGAAATTATCCCCTATGCTCTGCACAGCAAGGGTGAGAACATAACTAATGAGTCTAAAAAAAAACAAACAACTAAGCTGTTACAATCACGTTGGCCAATGGGTGGTGTTGTAAAGGAGATAAAGCTGATTTGGTGGATCCCAATTGAGCAAATTATTTACATCATGAAGAGGAAGAAAGAAAAGAGCAATGTATCAGTGCACTTAAGATGTATAGATTTGTTTAAACATATTGTACATGCTGTGAAAAATTAAGCATTCACCCAGCACATGTGCAAAGACGTAAATAGTAAAATACTGTAGCACATGGCCAACTCGTTCCATGATGGTACATACAGTATATTATCATATGTTATTAGCATCAGCAATCATTCTGATTTTTCTTTTTATTTATTTAGCATCATTGCATGTCTGCTCTTTAATTGTACTGCAATTTCTACAAATATTTACAACAAAACTCTACAACAATCACAAAACACTATGGATATAGGAGGACTACAACTTCTGCACCTTATAGTTAAAACAAGACAATCTCTACATATTATAGTTACAACAAGACTAAATCTACAGCAATTTCTACATATTATAATTGCAAAAATAACTGCACATCTCTACATATTTGAAGTTGATTGGCAGTTATTTTGCATAGATTAAGCAGGGTGTGCAGAACCCTCGTAAACGCTGTTCATATTAAACATTATTAACTATTAACTGTTATTAACTATTATTGCTATTATCTTGTATTTATATAGCGCCGACAATGTATGCAGGACTAAGATAAACCAATACATTAGGTAAGGATGGCCCTGCTTACAATTGTGTTATTTGTCATGATATCTCTGCTTGATCGCGCTTTAGTAGATCTAGCACATACTGAGACAGAGTGACCTGGTCTGAAGGTAATTGATTAATAAAAACTGTTTTTGGGAGTCTATCAATAAAAGTGAACTTCCACATCCATTGTTTCAACTCAGTTCTCTCCTTTGTAATCATTGACATTTAACATCCAAATAAGCAGCGTATTTCTTTAGCAAGAAATAAGATTGACTACTGCTATTTTTCCATTAAAATGTACAAGCGATTTCTGTGGTAGGTTTAACATAAATGACATTTAGCCGCAATCACAGCAAAATAATGGTATCATAAAGTGAATTGCTTTCTCAGAGCCTGCTTCTCACGCTACAGTACTTTAGCAAATGTGCTGGAGTTGCTGAAGGTCGTTGATATTGCACCTGAAGGTAAGCCAGCAATGCCGCTGTTATATTTTGAATCCTTAGACAAAGTGCTAAAAATCATTCTGAATACTAAAACATGTCGGAGACTATCAATGGCTATCAAGTGTGAATTCTAAAGCCTCAAATTCATATCTCCTAAAAACACAGGGATGGATCTATCTCTCTAGCTTCATGCCCGGTCATTATAGCCACTTATTTTGACTTTGGATATCAGAATTGAGGCATATGGGATAAACTAGTCCATCAACCTCTTATAGTATTGTTTACAAAGGAATTTGCACAAAGGAAAACCACTTTAGCTGGTTTATTGCCATACATCAAAGAGCAAGTTCAAATGGATAACATCGCATGCGGCATTTTTATGGGAAAATAAAGACAAAATATTGGGTGCAGCTGCAAGTCCCAGGGAACTTTAATGTCTATTGAGATATGGCCTTGGGGTTCTAGGGAACTAGTAGGGAGTACAACAATGAGGAGATACACATTTTCACAGAAGAAGCTGCGAATTCATGTACTCTTACTAATAGCTGTTTTCCTTCCACCCTTTCAGTTCATAAGAAACATTCTAACCCTTACAAAATCATTAAAAGTATTTCCATTGTGACTGCAGGGTGATTCCGTACACGATAACTCATCTGTAGCCTTCTGCATGGCGACCAGATGTTTCGTTTTCATTCGAAGTTTACAGATGTAAGAGTTAAATCACATCAGACCATTATGTTGCAATTTATAAATGACGTTTTAGATAAAATGTGTAAAGACTCACATGATATTTATTGGTCTGTTTTTGTAGTGTAAATGGTACAATTTAACCTTCCTGATAACTAAAATCTTGCTCATTTACAAATGGTAAGTGTAGTAATGGCACACAAACAGTGTGTAATAGCAGCTAAATGTGGCAAACTATTTAACAGACCTTACTACCTTTCTACGCATTGGTTATGTCTGTTTCATCTAGGACCAACCTACGAACACACAAAACAGGCAAGTTTCTTTAAAAGTAAAGTTTGTACGAATTTGAATGTGTAAACTTATTATCCCATACTGTCATGTATCAAATGCAGCCGTAATAATTCATCCCCTGGGACCCCCAACTTCACAGCTGGCCTGCGCCATCATTGTCCCCAAACAACTTGTCTGTGCCTTCTCTGCCCTTTGTCCCCCATTCCAGTGTACACTCTGGCACACATATGTATACACACTTTACACACACTTACTCATACTCACTAACACACACTTCATCTGACCTAGTTACATATCCTTGCTCACACACAGATAACACATCCATGCTCACACACACACACACATTACACATCCATGCTCTCTCTTTCTCACACACACAATTGCACATCCATGCTCACACACACA
>VKOC01023893.1:0-23385 GCA_009364415.1 Spea multiplicata
GTATTTAACATAATTTGTTTATTAAATTATTTTAAATAAATAAAACATTTACATTCATTTTTTTATCCAATTAATCGAAAAAATAATCGGCCAACCTAATCGATTATTAAAATAATCGTTAGTTGCAGCCCTAATATTGTGTATTGGATGCAGGCTCGAATATGTAAGCGCCCCACGTTTACGTCTATTCACTAAAGCCAGAGTTTGCAGGAGAGTTGCAGTTTCAGTTCCTAGATGTCACTGTGAAGGGCCAACCTTGGTGAGCTTCTGTTCCAGGAAGGGCTTTGCTGGCCCTGTGTAATGTATAGGTAAAGCATTATACAGGGGCAGCTTGGCCTCTTTGCCGTAGAGACCGGTCAGTGAATGAGGGAATTGAAACCACAGCTGTCCTGACAACTCTACGTTTAGCGAATACACCCCACCAAGTGCCTATTAAAATGAACTGTAACTTGCAATGAGTTGATAACTCGTCGAGGTTAATTAGAATCATTCGTCGTTAGGAAGCCTTCTTGTTAAACCCTGAGCTTTGTGATACTTTCTGTAGACTCTCAATTAAACCCAACTCACAATTATGGCAGCGTCTTATAACAGAGCGCCTGACAGTCAACGGGACCTCATTCACGAGATAACACACATTAAGAGAGCAAAACTTCAGCCTCTATTCACATGCATGACGGCTTCAAGCTACAAATTTACCAGCGGGGAAGGAGGAAAGATGACCGTTCCACGTAGTCTGCCCGGATTTAACGCTTTTAGAAATAAATATCAAAACCCTTCCTATAAATAATTGTTTATAATCTTAAATTATGCTTATGTAACAAATTCCAGCACACGATAGGCTGTTGTCCTAGAAACGAATGTCTTAAGAGTTATGTTTTATTTTTATGCGATTTAAAGAACAAAACGATAGAAAGTACATGTTTCTTCAGTAGCAAATCTATAATTCCCAACAGCTCATAGGTAGCTCATGACACGTCCAATACGAAGAGTGACATCATTTGTCTGGTATACAGAGTAGACCTTGGTTTAAAGAGCTGGCGTGGATGGGGTCAAAAGTGATAGAGGTCGAGACTCGTACCTGATTTAATCTTCTTGTTAATATTTCTCTTTCTATATCATCATTATTCAGTAAGTATTAGTCAGGTTCTAGATCAGTGTGGTTTGTGACACTATATTTCCACGCTTAAAAGTCATACATAATCACTCTTGAGTCATAGATTGTATGGGGAAATAGGGAAATACAACTTGCCATAAGCTTTTCATTATATACTAACCAAACCGTTATGTAATCGAGTCTCATGATCCTGGGCTTTGGCAGCAACTACAGCTTGAAACATCCAAATCTTCACAATTTGGGACATTTGTGAAACCTAGTGAAGCCCCGACGTATTGTCGCTGGTGAAACAACACAAAATTAACTTAAATCCTCCCGGGGTAAAAGTGTTAGATTAAATTTTATATCTAGTCATTTGTCTAGAATACCCAAAATGTGTGTTTGGTTTTTTTAAGAATTCCAAAGCTAAACAAATATGAATTATTAGAAAATATTCAAAAATGTGGCTAATCAGTAGAAGCGTTCATCAACCAGAGAATCGTGTAAAACTTGAGAAATATATGTTATTTTTTTTATTTTTTTAAATTTCAGATATTTAGTAAAACAGTGTTTCTCTTGAACTCTCAGATATCTTTTAACTTAAAAAAAAAAAAAAGAACAATAGGAAGATTACGCAACATGGTGTACAAATTACAAGCACAAATTCCATTCCTAGTTGACCTGCTCTGACATTCTGCAGAACACATTCGGCTTTGCTGGCGTTCAGCGATGCAGAACATCTGAATATTTATTATTGTCTCCGAACGAACGTTTATTCAGATCAATCAGGGAATTGTTTGCTCGATTACATTTTTTTTTTTTTGGGGGGTGGGGGTGAGCTTCATTGTTAAGTTATGGCAAGGAAACCCGCGCCAGCAACTTGAACTGGTCAGACTTGTTTGTAACGATTAAACATTGACGGGGCCTTAACCGTAAGCGATTCGGGATTCGAATAATACTCGACATTCACAATGAAGTCGTTAAAGTGAATTTGCTCTTCCATCGTACAGTCAATAACACAAATAGTTTTCACATGCCCTTATTGTTCAATAAAAGCACCATTGTATAAGTAGGTGGCTGTCTTATTATCCTACACCTCATCAGATACGTATAATTTATGTAACAGACCAGGGCCATTTTCTCCATGTGTCTTAATGTCAGTTTTGTATATTGTCGAATGTAAGATTAATGTTCGTAACATTATTGTGTTCTCGCTGTAGTATCTGCTAAAAATGCAATCAGGGCTTAAGTGGTCATTCATGGCCCAGGGTGGCAGTCACAAGGCGGCTCTGGCACTTTAAGGCTGGTCGTTGCCCAATGACATAAGTGGTGGGAAGCAGCCACGCCCCCTGTCTGTAGAAAGTAGAGCCCGATCCGAAGAAGCTGGGCTTCATCGTGAGATTGGGGTCAAACCCTGGGAGTCGCTAGATGCGGCTGCACGGGTTAAAATGAACCATTTATTTATGTTACTGTTATGTATGTCACATGATTTCTGCACCCGTGTCCAGGCTAAAAACAGCATGTACAGGAACAAACGCCCCAGTATGGTAAAACGAGAAATAAACTTGTTTTTTTTTTGTTCTTGTAATGAGGGCTCTTCTTATTACCTCCTGAACAATGGAAAGGAAACAAACCCACATGATCTCACCGAAATCAACGAAATGTGTTATTCATTTAGCAGTTTCCTTGTATTTTTTATGTTTTTTTTTTATTAACTCTCCCTGGGCTTATGTGCTGTTTTAATATGGGGGCTTTTGGGGAAATTGTTTGCTATTAAAACATTCAATTTAGGGGTTGTTGGAAAATTGCCTTTGAGTAATGTTCCCCTGTTACCACTGGAATATTAATGGAAAATGCGGTGCCTAGAATGTTTCTGGACTCAATTTAATGTTGGCTCAGCCCAAAAATGGGTTTACCCCGTCAGCTGTCATTGTTAATGTAATACACTTGGGTGAAAAACCCCTCTGGACCAATACAATATTTAGTTCATGTATCACATTACCATTACAGATCTTCTTTGTGTTCATTCAGTTTCTTCCAGAATGTTGGCTGCCGGTCATGGTTGTCGTAGTTCCATTACTGCTAAGAATTGGTGATCGCCCTATGGTAGGGGAAGCTGGGGTTGATGGCCGGTGGCTTCACATAGGATGTAAAGTTGCCGTGTCAGCATTATCAAGCAATGGCGGGCCCTAGGGGTCAACTGCGGAGGTGGCCGGGTAAATGTGAGTCTCAGCTCCCCTTCCAGAGCCACTGCTGGGTCATAATCAAGTTTTAGCGTTTGTTTTTGACAGTTTGCTGAACGAGTCCTTCTGCTCTGTAGTGATTGCGAAGCCGTGGGTTTTGCCCTCAACCCAATGAGTGCCTTCAATTCATAACTGGTTTGTCTCAAAACCACTTAGGTCCCTTCTTCAGCCTGAACAAGAGACCTAATAAGTTCCAGAAGCTTGCAACTAATATCATTTACTTGGACGTTACGTCATGATTTTTTACCAGATTGGCCCATTTTCTTTCCACGGCAAGTGCAAGGCACCAGTCCGTACCGCCATCTTTAAGTGTTGACCTGGAACTTCATATTGTAGGATAGCTCTATCTGCATCCAAACCGAGCGTGTATGATGTTGGGAGTTGAAGCCTTTTTCCCCGGGGCCGGTCTGATCCCAGACGCTTGGTAGCCATGTTAATGAATTGGTTTAATGCCAGTTCTGCTGTGTGCTACAAAGCTGCGCAATAATAATTTGAGTTAAGAGTAGAAGACCTGAGTGTGTTGAGTGATGAGTAACAGAACCGCGTACACTGCAGACAATCGCTGAGTTAAGATAAGCGACGCTGTTTTGAAACACAATGGTCCAAGGTACTTTCCACGAGGTTCAGTACGATATACGAGAGTCTATTAAAAAGAAATAATGGCAGTCTTTGTTTCTTCGAAGAAACCGAGCTCCGTGTGGTCCTGCCACATAAATCTATCGCTTTTTGGCATCAACGTAGTTACTCAGGATGGCGTTGTTTGTAGGAAACGCGAAAGTAACTTTTGGAAAGTAAAAACTATTTCCCTGGATGAAGAAACTCAACTTTTCGGAATAGATAGATACAGATGTAATATATATTAGACCCGTACGCAGTGTTTCTTACAATACATAAGTTGAAGAAGTATGAAGATACTGAGGCCAACCGATACATTTCCTAGAAATAATTCTTTAGTTATTTAAATGGTTTTTTTGCCTTGTTGATACTTTGTACCGGGAACACCTAATTGTCATGTGACGCAAAAGCAGCCATTCATAGATTGTTGCCATGGAAATTGAATACAGCTTAAAATCTTTACGTTTTCCTTTTCTTAACATGCTAGAGAGTTTAATAAATATTTTATCTACGTAGCGAGCACCTTTAACCCCTCCTGTCCTCTGGTTTACCTCTTAGCATTGAAACCGTAATAAGGAGAAAAACTTTTGTGACCGATATAATCGCAATCTCATGGATGTCTTAAAATCTATCCACTGCCAGCGCTTAGGAAAGAGTTTACCTCTCGACCTAATCTCGGCCGGCCTGTCGGCACCCGTTGGCACCTCAGAGGGAATATGCCCTTTTTCCTCCTTGCTGTAATCCCCGGTGTCCCTTTTTTTTGGCCATACATGGGTACGTCACTATCTCAAGGGAACGAGATCAAAGCAGCCCGACGAGAGAACAGGGCAGAAATAAACGGCCCTCGGCGAGACTGTGCCCTGTGGAAATTGCGCGTTGAAATGGTCGCACAACACAGCCTAATCAGGTGCGTGCGACACATAAACAGCTACGGGCAGCTATATATAGCACGGCCTGTGCTGGTCGGCAGATCCTCATAGAACATCGTTCTGAGCACGATGGTGGCTCCTTTTGGACAGTTTAATGTTCCTGACAGCCCCATTAATAAGAATGCGGATTCAAAGTGTCCCTAGCCCTCTGCGAGCGCTTTAATATGTATTCTTCAAAACAAAAATAGGGGGGGGGGGTGTAAAACGCTTAACTGACGAGATGTTGCAGCCCTGCTGCTGCAGCTGCCCCCATCCTCCTCCCTGGTTTTCTTGCCGCCGATTGGCTGCTTCGATTTTGCAAAAGTAACTCCATCAAAAATACACAGGAGACACCACAGCTACTATAAAAATAAATAAATAAGTAATATATATATATAATTATATATAATTCATAAATAAAAGCCATTTATCTGTCACAGCCCCCACTGTCAGGTCACCATGGGGCGACATAGATCAGGATTGAACCCCGTTTCTAGTAAATGCACTGTTATTAAAATAACAATAAAAGGTCTGTTGCTTTTAATGGAATACCCATACTTCGTGTTATCTCATGGCCTGCTATTAACCCTTTGAATACCAGAGGGGTGAGCAGTGCCAATGTACATGTCAGAATTTAGCTTTCCCCTTGTTCTGAAAATCGCTTCCCCGCCTGCGTGTGGCTGGCTTTTGCTGATGATGTTGCTCTGTTGCAGGGCATCAATCGCACTTTAAACCCCCTTGCGCCTCCTATTGCACAGCCAGGTTTTGGCTAAATTATTTATTGGTCATTTTGTTTCCCTAGAATAATCTCAGCCGGTGCGTGATTATATTGTCAGCAAATGTCGGCATCTTGAATATTTATGTTTACAGCTTACTTGGAAAAATGGCACACCCCGCAAATGCGTTTTTAATTACATGTGTA
The DNA here is from genome assembly GCA_009364415.1 of Spea multiplicata. Lineage (NCBI taxonomy): Eukaryota > Metazoa > Chordata > Amphibia > Anura > Pelobatidae > Spea > Spea multiplicata. The sequence continues at coordinate 5,782 of VKOC01023893.1, forward strand.
TGTGAACACACGGAGAGATCAAGACATGTAAAACCTGTAATTGGGGTCCAGAAATAAGCAGTTGGTTAACCTGCCTGGCATAATTAAATAAATTATAAGGAATAGCGTTACCAGATTTAGAAGTGAAATAGTTCCATGCGGCAGGTAGGCTATTAAATATTTTCCGATTGTTTTGAGCTGCATAGCAGTCATGTTAACGCATGGTTTAGTGTGATGGAATGAAATGCTGTATCAGTATATCCCAACAGGGATTGTGAAAATATATACATACACATTGTATATATCAGGACATAATAACAATCATTTGTTCCTTAGCAGGTCTAAAAATTATCTAGATGAACACATTACACATATTACACCGTGTCGTGATTTCTTCAACAAAAATAAAGCCAAAATGGAGAAGCCATGAATGGATAAACTAAGTACACCCTTACTGCTTCCATAGAAGTTAAGATGCTAAGTAGCTGAGCCTTTTGAAAGCAATTCAAGTATCGTTATTAAAAAAATATATATTTTTTACCTTAACCTAAAAATAGAAAGCTTAAAATTGGAGGCAGTGGGCAGACCCAGGAGAAGAAAGCCAGGATGGCAGGGATAGGAAACCAATTTGTGTCCATTGTACCCCAAGGGGTGCACCCCACAGCCTACTAAATTTACACAAAACTCTTTGGTTACAGTGATGGAGATCTTAATTTTCTTTTTTCAGTTTTGTTTTTTTAAAGGTGTTTATGGGATTTATTTTTTGTTTTTGTCTCTGTATTTCCATGCTGCCTTCGTTGGTGCTATTAACCTATAAGCCTATAGCATCATCATCCATGAGATTCGTGCATCATTGTCAATTCTCTCCTATGACATCATCTAATGAACTATGCAAAGTTTTTGGGTACCATTGAGCCTTTTTAGCAGGAAGGAAATGTGAAGCGTTAAATCTGCTTGTTGGCGAAGGAACTTGAAATGGCTCCATTGGGTAATGGCCTTGGCATACTAAACTCAGATTACGGTTTGTTTTTTAGGGTGTTGTGACATTGTCAACAAGCAAAACATCTTTACTGGAATGTAAGGTCGTCTCCAACTAAAACTCAATAAATAGTATTTTTCTGCTTTGTTTATGATTTTTAAAAAGAATTTTAAGTTTTGTATAACGTTTCCAAAATACATCCGCTTTGGTATTAAAAAATCTCCTGGTACAGATCTGGAAAAGCATTTCACGGCCAAAATCCCCAAAACATTTCAGTGGACTTTTCTGCTTGCGTACACAGCGTATACAGCTGGCTAGGGTTTGGGAACCAGAGGTTAGGAAACCGGGGAGATCTCCCCAACTCGCCCATAGTCCCTGATGCCCCCAAAGCATGTAGTTCAGTGAGCAGGGACAGCGCCTGAAAATAAATACTGCCCCACTTAAACCAGGATACTTGGGAGGTATGTATTGTCCTTGCCATAAGCCTGAAACCAGTCACTGGGGAGCTCCAAAAACATCTCCGTGCCTGGTGATAGCGTGATATTAGGCATCTGAATGTGATCCGATTAGTGACCTCGTACCAGATATCGCTCGCTTTCCTGTGGGTTCTCTTATCAGCGAGCTTTTACTCGTAGCGCGACCGGACGTGGCTTACTGTTTCCTGGTTCTTGCCCCATTTTTGCTACATTCTAGACCTTCTGAAAACATTGCTACCACTGTTGCCTCACCATATCCATATATATATCACTTTCTTTTTGCCCATTCCTCCTTTAAATAGTGCAAAGGGTAACCCTGGAATACAGAACTTTTATTTAATTTTGAAGTCATCCTTGACGGAGACCAAGAATAAAATTTCATTATTCTCCTTGTCTGTATAAAACAATATATATATATATAATTTTAATTTATGCTGTGATTTATTTTCTTTTAACAGCACCGAGGGCTTTAAATATTCCGTAACCGTTTGCCAATTAAGTCAAAGCAGCGTTAGCCGCTCGAAGTTGATTTGGTTTGAAGCGTTCAGTACTTCTTCAGCCCAGTTAAGTCAGGTCTGCTTAGTGCAAGATGATATTCAGGGAGTCTGAATAATTGATAAAGTTTCCTTAGATTAAGTTTCCCCACCATTATTTAGCTGTCAACTCCATCCGTGACGTTACTTTTCCATGATGGTTTTTATTTTTCCTATTCTTTAGCTTTTGATGGAAATTAAAATGTAGAATGATTTCCACAAAAAAAAAGAATATTGTACCATTTCTGCTCTGTTTCCATTCGGAAGATCAGACCTCTGGGGGTCCTCTGAGCGATCAGATGCATGGCGTAATCACGTTGCTGATGATAAGAAGTAGCTTCCACTTCCAGTCATCTCAGAAATTAGGCCAAGAAGGTGGAATTGTGTGAATTTCGTGAAAGGACAATTAGGATAATTACCGATATATTTGAATTATGTAGCTCCCGCGGAATCCGCAGCCCCGTGTAGCGAGTCCAGCACTGTAAGCATACTGGATGTGTGGAGGACCTTGGTCGTAGGACTTTCCAATCTCAAGGGAGATGGGAACCTGAAGTAATTAAGAGTCACTTTCTCCCAGGGTTCCTTCTTCTCTGTTATTCACACGCGCATTGCTTGTGATTTAAATTTTTTCCGCTTTGTTACGTATGTCTTATCCTGCTTTATGAAGTAGGCCTATGCCCATTGTCCCTGTACCGGTAACCTTCTGTAATTTTATTGGACAGGATTGTCCATTGAACTTTAAGCCCACAGTCTCCCCTTTGGCTGCTTGGCTCTTCGTCTCGTGGTTCGGTGGAACACATGTTTGTCACGCTAGCGTTCCGCTGTCCCAGACAGACGCTGATGGGGTTTAATTCAAGCCCTGCCGCCAGGGGAGAGGAATTAAGGCCCAACCTCGCTCTCGCGGTGCCCGCTTCACCTGGCGGTGCTGCCTGCTTGGCGATGGCCACCGGTCAACAAAGCAAGCAATGTTTCTGTTTTGTGCATACAACAAGCAGACGGGCACAGAGATGCTTGTCTCGGAATGCTGTAATGTTGTTAGGTCACTTGCCTTATGATCGCTTTTAGCTTTGTCTTGCTTGTTTAACCAAACCCGCATGTGTTTATAAGCCCTCATCGTGTGTCTGATGGAACACCTGTCACCGCGGCTCATTTTCATTTCATTTTCCTTTGCTGTGTGCATTTGTCAGCGCGTTAAATAGCGCGCAGTTTTTCCATCTAACTGGAAAAAGAAAACTGCTAAATTGTCTCGTGTACGGCGAATGGTAGTAAACACTCGAGCTCCACTTCCTTACCTCGAGGCTGCCTCCGGGTGAGTGTTCGCCCTGGGTGAGTGTTCGCCCAGGCTGCCTCCTATCTCCATTGAGAGATCTTACTGTTACTTCTTAAGTGTCGAAGACGGTGGATACGTTAATGGCTTAACACCTTAATAGCCACCAATTAAACTTGGTTGTTGTCTGTGGCATCTATCTTTTAACATCCATGCAGAAAGAGCTCATGTATGTTAGAGACCCACATGTTACATATGATTTGTATGATTATCACTCTATTCTCACTTTTTATAAGGTGTTTCTTACACATTAGTTATACTAAAAGCCGTGAGGGCGACAGGTTCGCTTTAACAAGATCACAAAGTAGGAAGATTAACCAAGAGCTCACAGCCACGCGGTACTGAAGGGATCTACAGCCAAAGGTCCGCTCCAGCCCTATTTTGATGTTAAATGCACCTGGATCGGCTTTACCCGGATTCTGGTGCATTTTATGGCATCGAAGTCTTTGCAGGCATTCTAAAGTCATTGAAGGAAAAACATTAGGCTTCAGTCTCTCGATTCCCATACCTGTCTGAAATCAGGAAGCACGCGTATATACGTTTCTTTGCACTTGCTCCGCAGCACTCCCGTGGAAATGAGAGGCGGCAGCAACAGCCAATCGCTGGTGTCGGTACACTGATATTTTGCTGGCGTTCGTGTGATTGGCTGCTGCTCCTCCCACTAATTTCAGTGCATGTATGCAAGTACACTTCCTGCTTACACAAGAAGCGGTCGGGGGAGGAGTCAAATGAGACAGATAATCCAATAATTTAAGGAATTATGCACCAATTTACATTCCATGCATTAACAAATGAAAAATATAATGTTGGGAAGTAGTCTTAAAGAAGGTGTTTAGTAAGATGAGGGGTAATTTAATACTACTCTGTGATCTGTGGATAAGTCTTAAAGAACATGTGACGGCAGGCGGAAGGTTGAGTGGGTGAACGATCAATAGGAACCATGGATATGGCTGAGCCCCGGTGCATTACATTTTATTATGTACTAAAATTCCACCTGTCCTGCGTTGGTAAGGATTTACCACGCCGTTATTCAGCAACCTTTGTGGGCGCTTTAAGGCTTTATGTTCGCTGTCATTTCATCTTTGCAAACAGGAACAGCGCTGGTATTTATTTAACACTCGCCACCTCCTCGGGGAGTTCATTTAAGGTCCGTGTCAGACGACGGTCTATAGTTTCTTTGTCTTTGGAGGACCAGGGCAATTGGATTTGAACCTGTGTTATTTGTCAGCGTGGTTCTCGTCGTGCCAGCTCCCAGCGCATCAGAACTCTTAAAGCAGCACTTTTTTTGTTTTGCTTTTTGCTGTTAAAGGGACGGTTTTCACTAAAGAAGAAGGCAAAGAGTACTTTAATATGCATTCTTCAGAAACAAACCAAAAAAAAGAAGCTGCAGGCAAATGTTCCCATTGAAATCAATGGGGGGTGCTTGCTGGACAGTGCCGCCTGCCAGGCCCCGGACAGTGCCGCCTGCCAGGCCCCGGACAGTGCCGCCAGGCCCCGACAGTGCCGCCTGCCAGGCCCCGGACAGTGCAGCCTGCCAGGCCCCGGACAGTGCTGTAGGATCTAGAAGTATTCTAGTTGAATTATTGATGGAAATGCTGGTCAGAAATTGGACCAGTGATATTAAAATTATTTTTTTTAATGTAAAAACCCCAATACTTTTTTGACAGTGTCTTACTGTTTTTGATGAGCACAGGGCAGCGATCACGCACCAAACGGATGGGCAAGAAACGTGGTGTACCTCAAGTGCCCAACTGCCCAAATCCAGTAATCGTATAGCGAGTATTACTTCCAAGATCCACCATGATTGCCTGTCGCCATGTTCCTGAGCCGGAGACATGGGCCCGTCAAGTGGCAGAATCCAGACACAACTTGAAACAAGTTTCACTGTAACGTTTGATCCGCCTCGTGTTTATTTTCAAAAAGAACACAGCATGTTTTGTATATAAAACATTTCTAGAAACATCGCTTTCGGCTGTCCTCGGGGTACTTGGAAAGAACTAATAGGTACGAAGTGAACATTCTCTCGCTGGTGGAATTGTGATTCTTACACATTCACGGAATCGTGGCCTGGTTGCAGCGTAGCTGGATGTCCTGTGCTACGTTCATTCCATCGCTTTTATAGCCTGTCTAAAATAGTCCATGGGGTCGTAGAGGTGTGTGAATCAGGCCTTCTTCATAGTAAAGATGGCCCTTAACTTGTGCCACAAATCATTCACGCACATTCCACCCAACTTATAGGTCTGATATTATATTTTGAGTTATTTATTAGTATTGCTGTAATGATTATGGCGTAGAGACTGCAGAATATAATCGTAGCGCAGCTTCTATTTTAAGTTGATATCATGTAATAGTCTAGCAGGTTTTCTCCTGTGCAATAATCTCTGTTTTTAGCTGTGATTAACCTGCTGTGGTGTATTGTGTCCTGTTTACCCTTTGTACAGCGCTACAGAATATGATGGCGCTTTGTATTGTTAAAAAAATTACTATAGTGCCATAGGAATGCCACACAAAATGTTAACTGCTTCCTCGAAAACCAAGTATTTCCCACCGCTGTCCATAATCCCAAGTAACGGTCTCTTCTTACCCCACAATACACCTTCCGCTTGTGGCTGCGTGTCCACTCTTCGCAATTATAGTCTGCAATTTTATTTGTTTTATTATAATTGTTCTGCCAACGTTATCTTAATATCAGTTTCTCAAGCCCCTAATTAAAATCTCCTTTGAAAAACTTTTGTTCAACAAATTGTGTGTGTATTATATATATATATATATATATATAATATATATACACACACACATAATATATATATAATATTATACATATACTATATTATCATATATTATATTTATATACACACCATTATAATTATACACACAACAAATATTATATTATATTATACACACACAATATTATATTATATTAATATATCTATATTATATATATATACACACACATATATATTATATATATATATATATATACATATATACATAAACACACAAACAGCAAGGAATCAGAGCACACCAGCAGTTACTAGTCCTATCTGATCCTCTGTGGAACTGCACAGCTTTTTAACCCCTTGAGACTCTCGTGATTATATACGGTGTATGTATGTATGTATATATATAAATAAATATCTCTAGGGACCACAGAGTTGTTTGTGTCCGAGGCTGATGGCAGTGGCAGGACTCCAACACCTATTAAGTATAATAGGTGTTGGAGTCCTACTTTCAGCTAAATTGTGGTCGGTAACTTGGACTGCTTTAACCCTTTGTGGTGTTACTGCCTAGAGCTGCGTGTTATTGTTTGTGCCCCCCCTCCCCTGTGACCGATCAGATATTTTGCTCTTACATTTTCCATCTTAAGTCGGCTTTAAGGACTGCGCTGAAGAGCTTGTTGTGCGAGTGCTGAATGGAATTACAAGCAGTGGAAACTATGTAGCAAGAGGGCTTGATAAAGCAACAAGCTATGCAAACCTCAGCTGTTTTTCCATCCTCCAAAGCAAAGTTAATTAGCATAGGGAAAGTGACTAAGGCTGACGTCACCCGTCCAGCTGACGGTGTGCTCCTGGCTGCGCTTCTGCAGCCCCTTTCAGAGGAGGAGCCGCTCCGCTTCCTTATAAACTCTCTTTACTGTAAGCCTGGCTTCTCAAACGCTAGCCCAGCCTGGGATCCGGAGCCGCCGCCGCCGCCGTCTCCTCTCTAAAGTCCCTTTAACCCCACGAGTACCATGCATTTCAGAAACTTCAACTACAGCTTCGCCTCGCTGGTAGCCTGCGGGATTGGCGATGACTTCTTCTACGAGAGCGAAGCCAGGGTAAGCCTGCGGTGATTGCCGGCACCGTCCGTTCACGCCGGGCTCTGTCGCTTTAGAATTCCGCCACTTCCAGAGTTATTAATCGCATGTTGCAGTACTAAGGGTTTATTATAGATGTAAATGGCTGGTTTTGTGATGAATCTCCCCGCCTGACTCTCTTGATTAGGATTAACACGTTGTACATATTTCTATATTACGGGGTTCGTTAAACCGTTTCCCTGTTTACTGCGATAAAAAACATTTATATACTTTTAAAGGGATTTAAGAACTCTACCGAAAGAGTGCTAGATAAATGGAACAACCTCCCAGCAGAAGTGGTAGAGGCTAATGCAGTGATGGAATGTAAACTTGCATGAGATAGGCATATGGTTTCTGAATCCTGAAGACGGGACCCACGACTGATTTAACGGAGTAAATGAGACCAAATGGATCTTATCTGCCATCATATTCTGTGTTTCTAGTCCAAGTTCATCGAGGTCGAGGCAGTTGGCAGGTTTAGTTGTCTGACGCCCCTGTCCTGGGTTTGGTCTCTTACATGCGGCTGACATTATGAAACCGTTCTTTATACTGTAATGGAAAGTTGGGATTTAACCCTCTGGCTGCTAAAAAGCAATAACGCTGTACATTAGTCCTATCATTTTTATCACAGAGCGGCTCTGCTCCTTCTGCTGTTTTGGGATTACTACTCCCATCAACCTCAGTGACCATATTGTAACCTCTAGAAGATAAACCCTTATCCCAGAGTGCTGAGATTACCGCCGATAATGTGATTGCCTTTATAAATCTGATTTATCATTGATTTTCATAGCGCCGTCATATTCTGCAGCGCTGTACAATGGGTAGGCAGGGCATAGCAGGTAGTGCATCACAAAACAATGGATTTACAGAAACCAAAATTGAGGACGTCCTTCTCAAAGGAGCTTACAATCTATCTACTGAATCGCTCCAGGGCCCCCAGGTAGTCACTTTATCAGATATATCGGATACTTTGGGCCATCATTGTGATGCAAATTGAGATTAATGTCCTATAAATAATTAGGAAGGGAACATTTAGTGAGAGGAGTGAGCAAAGTATAACAACGCTTAGCTTGCTGCTTCAATCGACAAGAAGTTAACTCTTTATTTGGTGGAAATGAAACAAACATTGAAATTCTGTAATTGGTAAATGATTGGATTTGTAAGCGGTCGGCGCCCTCTATGGTACAAGTGAAGAATAACCCAATCCTACGAGTCTCGGGTATTAGTACAAAAATGGACTTGTTTTATTTATATCTCCATCAAATACATAAGTTTAGTAACTAGCAAGGTGTCCACCCACATTGAAGATGATCTGTGGATTTAATTACGAACTTGGCGGGATTGATCAGGTTCCCCGGTGCGGAGTTCGTATGATGAATTGGTTGGTTTTATTTGGGTATTTGGACCCAGTATTTATTAGCTTGTGTGCCAGCTCGCTCCTTTAGCACATAGTTCCTTGGATTTGTTCACCCCAAGTGGTCCAAAGCAACATACAACACAAAAGTATATTATACATATGTGTATGGATGCATGTGTCTGTGTGTCTGTGTGTGTGTGTATGGATGCCTGTGTGTGCGTATATGTATGGATGCCTGTGTGTATGGATGCCTGTGTGTGTGTGTGTTTGTGTGTATGGATGCCTGTGTATATGGATGACTGTGTGTGTGCGTGTGTGTATGGATGTGTGTGTATGGATGCCTGTGTGTTGTGTCTATGGATGCCTGTGTGTATGGATGACTGTGTGTGTGTGTGTGTGTGTATGGATGCCTGTGTGTGTCTGTGTGTATATGGATGCCTGTGTGTGTGTGTATGTGTGTGTGTGTTTATGGCTGTATACATCAAGCCCAGAGTAATGGCTTCTTCAGATACCGTATCAGTTACAAAGAATGGTCTTAAAATGAATAGGAGGTTCTTGGTCGGGGACGTTTTTCTTCTTTAGCTCGACATTCTTTCCACAGCAGAGAAGTGACAGCTGTTTCTCTTTCCAGAAGGAGAGGGGCAGCTGTGATAATGGAAAAGTATATTAGGTTATTGTGCAGACTGTACATATAATTCATCATCATCTCCTTAAATGACCGCCATTTGGGTTACGAGTCGGTGATGAATTCTTCTTTACTGCGGAATGATAAAATCGTAAGAAAGGAGGAAAAAAACGGAACGCTTTCCCTTTTGTGTTCCCCAGGGGTCCCGCATGTGACTTACTGTAAATTATAAGTTACTTTATTGGGGCTCCAGTTAAATGAGAGTTTCAAAAATAGCACTTTTACCAGAAAATCGAACCATTTTTCTAAGGCTATATGTTGGACTTTTAAGATGAGCATGTGGGAGATGAGGATGCTGCGCTTTAACGTTTTACTGGAAAAGTACTTTTCTGTGTGAAATATGCATTTTTTTTTTTTTATTATTTTTTTTACTAATAAAAAGAAAAAAAGTAGGAAAATAATCCCCAGTCTCATTATCTTATGGACAGATGAAGCCCACCAGCCTACACTTGACTTTAATTATATCCGGTTAGCTGAAGGTGAGGATCAGGCAATGGGTGGCTGAGAACCTTAAGGTCCAAGTCTTCACATCAGGGAATAATGGGTGGGATGGTTCTTATCTGCTGTCGGGTTCCATGTCTCTATGTAACCGCTTCAGATTTAGTGACCGGTCCTGCTTAATGACTGCTTGTCCGTGGAACGATAACTTAGTAAACTGTTGGCGCTATATAAATAAAAGATAATAATAATAATAGTTGTTGGGCAGGAACCTCCACGGCCTCCAATGTGTTTGTAGATGGAAAAGTCTGTTGTTCTGTATGACCGGAGAGGCTTGATACGGTTTTCTCAAACGTATCTTATTTTCTGTTTCTTCCAGACCAAATTCGAGTCTCTGTTCAGGGCCTTCGACAAAGACGCCACCTTTCAGTATTTTAAGAGCTTCAAAAGAGTGCGGATAAACTTCAGCAATCCCTTGTCTGCCGCCGAGGCCAGAATCCAGCTGCACAAGAGCGAATTTCTGGGGAAGGAGATCAAGCTGTACTTTGCTCAGGTTTGACTTCCTATTGTCTTTTTTTTTTTTTTTTTGTATATTTTCAGGTTTATGCTGTATTTTTATAACGGAGCCAACGCTTTCTGAGCATCTTAATACGATGCTTGTTGGATTTAACAGCCAGACACCGACCGTTAGAAATACCCGTCTATCTTTGAGTTATAGAAAACACAAATAAGAGCAATCTAGAATTGGACGGTAGACATAAAGAAAAAATCTGGGCTGCCCATTATAGTTCACTTGGTTCTTGACCTTGTCTCGTGTTTAGGAGAGCCTTCTGCTGATATTCGCTCGCTGAGTTACAGGGATGGTGTCTGAGATCTAAATGTTTTTTAGTAGTTAAGGTACGACGTAGCATTTCTTTACAGTTTTTAAATTCACGATCAATATCTTAACAGAAAGGAATGAATGTTAGCAAATCTATGAGTAAGGCGCTCTTATTCCCGTGGCTTTCCTTTTGTTTCGTAGACGTTGCACATAGGAAGTCCGCATCTGGCGCCCCCAAAGCCGGAGAAGCAGTTTTTAATCTCTCCTCCTGCGTCTCCTCCGGTGGGTTGGAAGCAGCAAGAAGATGCCACTCCAGTGATCAACTACGATCTCATCTACGCCATATCGAAACTCGGCCCAGGTAGGCACAGCCACCCCTCTAAAAGACTTGCTATGTATGTAGCGGCAGTAAATGTGTTAAATTGATGGGATTATGGGGGCCCCCTAGTGGCTTGTTGCCGTACTGCAGTACTTAATCCACTGGGTCATCTCACTTAAAACAAATAAGTATTTAACTCCCGCTAGTCCCGGGTAATATCACAAGTTACCCACTGCTCCAGGCTTCAGAGAAAACTACGAATGCTGACGTATATTCCGTCTTTCCTATGAAATGATTATTCCCCCTCTGTGGTGTACAGGGCATATAAACGTTGACTGATCTATATTTTTGAAGTTTAAAAGCACAGTCTATTGTGCCAGACACCTCCGCTAAAGAAGAATATATATTAATGTACTCCGTAACCCTCTGCGAGAACTTTAATATGCATTTTTCCCAATAAATGGTTTGACTGATTGGCTTTATGAAGCAGTCAGTTAGTGGCAAGAAAGTGAGTGTATCGTGTTCGGGGAGATTAATTCGGCCGAACGCATCTCCTGCACACCACAACATGAAAATGTAAAAGGCGCACGCTAACGATGGCTGGAGTTCCTGCCAAAAATGACAAATGAGGCCAAAGTTTACGTGACTTCTTGGAAAGGTTTAGGCGTTCAGCAGTACCAGGAATGATGTTTACATTGAGTAGGTGGAACAGCAGATGGAACGGCACCTTTAACCCCAGACGTATGCTTCTCAACAGCCGTTGGCCTAGAGATTGACTGCCAGAAGGAAACTCCACCGGGTCGGAGATTCAGGAACAGTTACTGACTAGCTACAAAACACAAAGTATCTAACCGTTTCACCCTGAGTAACCCAAGCAAGTCCTTCATTAAACCAGAATAACCTTTCCTGATAACTGCACACACCTTCATCATCCAGGCCACACTTCATATTGTGGTGGTGTGCACATGATATGTCTTCGAGGAGACCACTGTGTTGGAGAATTAGTGAGGAGACTCGGGTCTCTCCAGACGTTTGACCCACCGGCTTCCTCTCGCTGGAATGGTTGGTGGTGGATACAGTATGTCGTGGGTCACATCTGTCTGCATTCTGCACAAAGTAGCTTTTAAAACGCCTTTCCCTTTAAGAGGCCGGTATTCAGCGTAAGAAATGACTGCGTGCCGGCGATGGCTTTAGTCTGTGAAAAGCAGAACATTTTAGCCAATTCTTACAGAAATAGCTGTTGCGATTAGACGCATCGGGCCAAGTTTCCATTGTTTCTAGACTAGATCATTTTCTGCAACACCCCCCCCCCCCCCATGTTCCGTTAAAAGACTGACAAACATCACGTATTTTTCCGCATCCTTGTGCTAATGTGGGAACTTTTGGCAGGCTGTATTTCCAGTTCTTTGCTTACTCACTACAGCCGATCTCTGAACGTTCTAAAAAAGATCTCTCGACGAAAGGAAAAATTCCGATTTCAGTGGAGAAGTGGGAGAGGGCAAATTTTATTGGCGGGGGGGGCTACCTTTTCCAATCTCCAAAATGTGACTCGGATTAAAGCTAGAAGAATTGCTGCTAAGAGGATTAACCGTTTGTGCATGGAGAGATTTGATGCAATTATTTTTCCCTTATGCACAGTTTGCCCCCCCTCCTATCGAGGGTCTGAAGCAGAATATAAATGGAGTTTCTGTAAATTTCTTCCTGAGTCTTCTCTCTTCCTGCAAAAACCAAGCAAAAAAAATAAGTAATATTGCAAAGTGCATCCAGAAACGCTGCTTCCCGCGGGAAACGACCACAAAATATGTTTCCTTTTAATCATGCGGCGGTGTCGGGGTGGCGGATGCTGTTCCAAGTGTGCTCCTGTCTGCCGCGTGTGATGCTGCTTTCTGATACACAGCAGATGCTCACAATGTAGCATAATCGGAGACAAATATCACGCTCCAGTTGCATATCTACAGAGGATCTGTGTCTGCGGCGTTTAATACCTTCATTATTATTGGTAGCATCTGACAGCGTCCACTTACCAAACAATAGTTGGATTTGAGGAGCAAGCAGGTCTGTGGCGTTATAAAGCCTCTAAATATGTAAGGGACAGGATGAGGACACCCGACCATCATACCTTTTATGAGCTTGTTGGACAGACCATTCCGGAACCCATGGGCATTAATTTTAAGGACCTATAACGGCCTCCGATTTCATGAAGCTCCCCGACGCGCAGGACCGGGGCAAACCTACCAGGGGCAGGAATTTTAGGAACCTATGACAGTGCTATGTTTAAAGTCACTGAGCTCTTCAGTACGACCTGTTCTACCGCAGATGTCTGTCTATGGAGACGGCTGCCTATGGGCTGATTTTATACGCAGTGGATGCGACTGCAAACACCTAAACTCAATAATTAGGAGGGGTGTCCAAATACTTTTGGTCATATAGTGTATTAAGGCACCTGAGGTCCTTCCTTCAAGAAATGTCTGAGGTTTTCAAATACTGGATGCCTGACCACCTTGTCTTATTAATATTTATGTCCAGTTAGGTGGGGGGGTGGGGAGCAGTGGAAAACTCTAGATATTTTTCCCCCCCTATTCCCCTTAAAATACCACGTAAAGGGTATAATGGAAATTTTCTTTCATTGTGTCAGTGGGATCTGTAAATTGAATCTGTTCTATATATAAATGTGTATATATATATATTTTTTTTTATATATATAGATTTTTTATTTTATTTTTACAGGCGAACAGTATGAACTGCACGCCGCAACAGACACCACGCCAAGCGTTGTGGTCCACGTCTGCGAGAGCGATCCAGAAAATGAACTAGAGTTGGTGGAAGATGAAGACGGGATGTGCGGACCTAAACCCAAAATCATCCAGACCAGAAGACCAGACTACATGCCCGTCCATCTGAGCTGAAGCGGAGCTCTCGGCAGCTTGGAAGGACGTGTCGTGTTTGATGAGCTATTTTACTGTCCGAGGGGCAGGTGTAGCAGTTTTGGGACAGCGGCGGTAGCTGCTGAACTCTAATGCGACTCGGCAGAGTAAAGCCAGGGTGTCACCCGTTTGCTTTTATTCCACGCCGGTCGTCGTTCTAGATTTCGGAATAGTTTGAGTTTTCAGATGACTTGACGCGGGGGGGAGAGGGTCGATAACGCTTGGGAGGCTTTTGTTTCGTTTCCTTTTCCTCTGAAACGGTTGATCTCATACTGCAGGCCCCAGAGGACTCTTCGCTCGGTCATTCTTAGTAATCGAGACCTAAACTCGTTAGTTTATCGCATCTTTGTACCTCGCTGCAAATATGTATCTCACGTTGGACATCTCTCAGCTTTGGGATTGGAATCCTTTTTTTTATTTTATTTTATCGTATAATCAACCTTTAGGGAAATTCATTGATTTTATTGTATTTTTTTTTTCTGTGCATGGAAACTAAGGATTTTGTAATTAATTTCTTCCCTTGGTAATTACACTTCCTGAACATTTAGATAATGCTTCCTTTGCCCTGAGATCTACAAGCAAGGACTGTCTTTAACCTCTACAAAACACAACAAGGGAACCTGGATTACAATTTTCATGTTTTTTGGGGTTTTTTTGCAAAAAAATAATGTAATATTTACATTACAGGCTGCACAAATCCGTTTACCTTCCTGTTGATATAGCTTTGGATATGGGATACTTCTATTTGGTTACAGTATGTTCTAGGGATGATCAAAAGCCATGTTCTCTTATTTTATGCTCTACTTGGTGATCTAGATTCCATACGTTCTGTGATTTGTTTAAGGTTTACAGCATCCCCTCAATTTCCACGGCTAATGAGCAGTGAACAGGCATGAGCGAATCTGTCACTTCCTAGCGGCTGAAGGCTACTCCAACTCTCATCATGCCCACCCGGCCATCCGTAACGAACCGTGGGAAAAATCTCAATTAGGGCTGGGAATCTGAATGCATAGCCGTATAAAATAAAGTAGGAAATGTGACATTTCTGTGATGGCTTTGAAATGAAACGAGCCGTGGCTTTGCAGTGGATGGATGTTTGAATCTTTATTAAAAAGCTGACCTTTAATTGAAGAAAGCAAAGAAAAACAACTTTTTTATAAACGCCTATATCCGTAATATGTCAATTACCCCGTTTGTTTGTTTTTTTGCCTTGGCGCAGAAATAGGTACCCGCCACCTAAGCCTGCTGTCACATAAGGACTTTATTTAATATTCAAAATAATTACGGGTTACGGTTAGTTCCACCATCCATTCCAGACACATCAGCTATATCTTTTAGTATTAAGTATTGCAAGAGTATCAGCAAACTTTTTTTTTTAACCTCTTCTTAAAAGGATGTGCAAAGCATGCTGGGAGTTGTAGGCTGCCATAGCTCGAGTGTAGTATCGTCTGTCTAACCCTTATCGTTTCTTTATGATTTACGGTGATAAAGGGTTTGTTGAGTCATAAGAACAGCATTTTCTAGCCGTGTGGTTACAGTTATCACCTTCTACTTACAAAGGGGTTCGAACTGCTCAGTGTTACAAGACAAGACCCATCTCTTTCGGCCAAGCCTTTAAAGTCCGCTTTCAAACTGGAAGTATGAACTAATCTTTTCAGTTTTATATGTGTATTATTTCACATAATAAAATCTCTTTGTATTAGCATGTCTAATCTGTGGTTTTATTCGACAATATATCGTACACGCTTGTTTTTTTTAATATTTGATTTATATAGCTCCATCATATTCCGTAGCGCTGTACAATGGGACATACTATGTATAACATAACAATTTGGACATTACAGGAACAACAGGTACAGAGGGCTCACTTAAACGAGCTTAGATGATCTCTCCCTCTCTCTCTCTCTCTCTCTCTGATGTAAGACTGAAGATTGAGAGACAGATAAGTATCCGTAAGGGGCATCTAATGGCAAGACTGGTGATGAGGATCTGATTTAGGAATGATTATTGATTTATACAGCACCATGGGTTGTGTTCTCCATAGACCATGATGTTGGAGGTTTGGGAGTTAATTATTTCCCACTGGATCACCTGCCTACTGGCCGTCCCTTTTTAAAGAGGAGCTTTTCCTTATCGTTACTCCCTTTATCATAACAAAATGAATTTAGTAAAACTGCCTGTACTTTTTTGTTAATTAATGTAATTGTTAGGAGGAGTTTAGTTCTAAACCATCACCTTGGATGTTAAGCTCCGTGGCAGCGTGTGGCAGGCCCAGTGCTTTGGATTTCTAATAAATATATACATTGGCTATTCTTATCTATACGTGCCGTTACATAGCCCTAGTTAGGTAATTATAGAATGTAAGAAACCTGACAGACCGGCGTTATGGTTTTGAGGTTACATAAAAGAGTTACCTTGGTAAATATGCATCATTTGCCATGGAAATTTATGAAATGTTCCTACTGTTTGTTATTTAAGTAATCACTATGGCAACCAATGGAATATTCCGATTGTGCCATTTTTGGACACACACAGCTCTTGTTGACCTCTTAAAGGAATGCATCTTTTTATGATATTAAATTTAACAACATTCTGTTTGGATTCTCTGTAGGTAAGGAGTGAGCAGCGGTTTTGTGTGTGTGTGATATATACCAAGCAAACTTTGAAAAGGAATTAAGCATGGGGACGCGGGTGTAATGCTTAAGACCCATGGAGTTTTAGTCCTGCTCCCCCTGATTCAGCGTCCTGTTTTCATATCTACAAATAATAAAAGTTCATGCTTAATATTCCTGCCAAATAATGTACAGTAGATACATCATTTGAGCCTTTAACATGTTTTGCAAGGTGTATTTATACAGCAACACCAGCAGGTGGCGCTAGAGTGCTATGCTTTTATTTTATGTTTTATATAAGACTGTTATCAGCTGCTTCATATGCAACTATGCAGTATTTTATTCTAAAAAAGATATAAATAACGTATAAAGATAATCTTTCCATTCAAGAGTTTTATTTTTCTTCTATGTCAATAATAATGTGAAATTCTTTTGTTAATGCTACATTTTGTTTACTGCAGTTGTGTTAAGCTACATAACTTCCTGCTGACCTTGATTGACAAGGTGATCTATACACGGGGTAATAGTAAGGCATCTTTCAAATTCAGAATATATGAAACAATCAATTTTTCATTTTACTGCATGCAAATCAGTGCAGGTATTTTTAGTTAGAAAATGCTGATGTCTCATTAAGCTCCTCCTCCGGGCCCGCCTCTACTGTGAGCAGGAAGCATACTTAAGTATGTTTTTCTGCGCATGATCTGGATAGCCCTGACTCTAATTAGCAGGCAGGGCGTCATGTGTTTGTGGGGATAAAGGGGTCATAGAAAGGTCAGGGTTTAAGGTTAGGTCAGGCAGGTTATATAAGTAAAAAAAAAAAAAAAAGGTGTTAAGAACTTTCTAGCTGCGCTCGCGCTGCTTAGTTTTACCGCCTTTTTAATGTTATGCGCTCGTGGGCGCCGCGCGCCGCTTAGTTACGCCCCTTTTCTTTGCGCGCCTTGCTCTCGCGATTGCCTCGCGCTGCGCTAAAGGCGGGAAGTTACCCTATAAATAGGGTGTTCCCTGAGGTGTACCTCACTTACCTGCGGCGAACCGCTAGCTGTTTGCACTGACCTGTTGCGTCTGGTGAGCAGCAGCATAGCGGGAGAGCCAAGGGCTGAAGATGGAGGAGCTGCTTTCGAGGCGCCCACCCTCCCACCAAAAAAATTATTTATGTCGTGGCTTTTATTGAGTTAAGGTTGCCCCTTTATAAAAAAGAAAAAAGAGTAATGAAGGGGTGAACTGGTGGTGTATTGTGCTGTCCTGGCTTTAGGGCGGATGGCATTGAAAGGGTTAAATTTTGGTTGCACTCCGGGGCTTGGGCCAGGAGTGCTTTTTATG
>VKOC01023894.1:0-31100 GCA_009364415.1 Spea multiplicata
CATATATATATATGTGTGTAAAGGCAGGGGTGTGTGTGGTGAGGGCAGTGTATAAATGTGTATGTATGGACAGGCATATGTGTAGATATATATATAGATATATATACATATCTACACACATATTATATATATATACACATATATATATTATATATGTGTGTGTGTGTAAGGGCAGTGCATGTATGTATATGTCAGCCAGCAAATCAACCAGCAAATCACCGGTAAGGTACATCGCTTGCCGTGATTGGCTGGTTGTTGTACGCTGGGTAGAGGGGTAGTCTTATACGGCGAGTATAGTCCAAACTCTATATTTGGACTGTAAAAGTTGGGGGTCGTCTTATACGCCCAGTCGTCTTATACGCCGGAATATACGGTATCAACTCTGTGACAGAATGACCTGTCATACAAGGCCCCAAGGTAGTCAGAGATGGCTCCAGCCTGGCTACCAAACAGGCAGGAACTCCATTGTGTAAACTAATGCCATTAACAGGATTGCTGCCAGGGGGAGATTCAGTAGCTAAAGGGGATTAAAGGTTGGGTTGTCTACATGCACCTATTTATCAATGTTAATTTATGTTAATGAAGTTCTGTTTCTATATGAGTCTGTTTTACAACAATAAACTGTTCATTCCTGCGGTACTCAAGGTAGTTGTGTCAACTTATTGGGCACACATAGCAGGGTTCCAAGGTGTGCATGCTGGCTGGTGCTGGAAGTGATTTCGGGGACAACAGGAGGATACATGTGGGTGATCTCGGGGAGTTACTACAGCTCTCTTGGTGAACCCGTTACAAACTCCATTAGTAAAATACCAGTGCCAGTGCCTGTTGAGGCCCCGTGCTTTCCTACTGTTAGTCCTGCTACTCTATCTCAGTCCTTACTCTGGGGCTATTTGTATAACTGTCAAATAATTTTTGTTAATAATGAGGAAATTCCGTCCTGTACCAAGCAGTTGGATATCTCTGTCTGTGCATACTTGCCTATCTCCAGTGGTCATCATTCAAATAAATTATAAATTAGACTTTCTCCAGAAAACCTCAAGTGACATCTAAGGGTCATTCTATCAAGTGTTACAAATATTAACATTCACGATCTCCTGTGCAACAATTCAGGCACCTCTTGGCACAATTTTTGGTGTACCTGTACATCCAAATGGAAAGAGAGAGGGTTAAATATCACCAAAACTATTACACTGATTGACAAAGCACAAGCTATAGGTACATTTTGTAAAATGATTTAGTTATGCTAAAAGGCTCGACAGCAACAGTTTGGATGTTATAGCCATAAGTTTGGATGTCGTAACCATAAGCACAAAACATGTTCTCTTCATGTTAATTAAGCAATATGTTTTATGGTTGCAATAAATGTTCCATAAGTAACCATTAAAAACATGATAAACCAAACAGTTTATATAACATATCACCCGCAGGGCCCTATTCTATACAGAGAACAGAAGATTATGGAAGTTTTTCCCATTAATTTCTATTGCTACCAATAGCAATTAACAAGAAAAAAAGGCACATCTGTTTACCTCCTCATCTAAGATCTGGCAGTAAATAGTTTTAAACAAGTAAACTTAAAAAAATTATCACCGCAAACATTGATTTTCAATACACAACTTTTCTTTGTAGGCAACCTAAAAATGATTATTTATTCAAAAAAATAAACACATGAGATTGTGTCTTCATTGCATTTTCCATAATGACAAAACCAATGCTTGATACATTCTTTTTTTCTTTGAATATGGATGAGATATACAGTGGTATACTTATGGGAGTTCTTGCTCTAGACCCCCCCCCCAGGACCCATACGATCTAATACAGCTTATCGCCACCAGTCCCTGATGTTGAAGACCAGCAGATACAAAATATCTTTAGCACCAAGAGTAAACTGACACTGGAAAATATGTGAATAAGCACATATTTGCTAGTTCTTTCCATTCAAGGTATACAAAGCGGGTGTGCGGCCGGGGGGGGGGTTGTTGGTTTTTTTTTTACTTTATTTAACATCCTCCATGTTAAATAAAGTTTTTTTTAACTTTATTTAACATGGAGATGTTAGAGTTAAAAAAAAAAAAACAACCCGATGTTTTAATTTAAGCCCTGTGCGGGCGCAGACCCCTAAGGCCGGCCCTGGTGGGGGCTTCCCGGCCCCTTAGAGATGCAGACCCGGTCACAGTTGAGGCGGGCTTAAGGGGCCCTGCGTTAATGCGGCCGTAGAGGCCACATAGGCCCAGTCAGCCCGGTCCTGACTGGCCTATTTTAAGGTAGGGGCCTGGAGCTGCAGCTCCATCAGCTCCTAAGTCAATCCGGCCCTGCCGCTGGCCCGGTCGCAGTTGCTGCTTGCTCCGACAACAGGGTAAGTAGGGTGAGGGAGGGGGGTGCAGTGAGAAGGGAAGGGGGGTTAGATAGTGAAAAGGGGGATAGATAGTGAGAGGGGGTACATAGTGAAAAGGGGGAACATAGTGAGAAGGGGCAGATAAGATGGGGAGAAGGGGTAGTGTGACAAGTATGAGAATGAATGAATAAATGTGTGGATGAATTGTGTGAATGCGTATGACAGTTAATAAATTCATGTGTGGATGAATTGCTTGAATGATTTGTGAGACTGCATTAATGAATGTGTTAATGATTTGTGTGAATGAGTGAGTAAATGCAAAGATGGTACATGAAGGGTGGGGTTTAACAATAAATAAATAAAAATGGGCTGCTCAGGCTTAAATGCCCGGGCCTTTTTTTTGCCCCAGTGCGGGCCTGGCTGCCAGGGAGTTTTTTGGGAAGCCATGATTGCACCATAGGTAGACCTTATTGTTATTCTTTGTTTGCTTATGATTCAAATACCCCATAAATGTGAAGGGGATTATGAATCTTTTTTTTTTTTAAATCCTTTTTTACTTTCAATTATGGATATTTCTTCAATACACCCATATTCTTACAAATAGTATAATAGTTGCCCTTTGAACAATCTGCACAAATATTTTACAATTATCATCTTTCATATTTACATTACTTCTATTTTAAAAGGAACTCTGTCTGACAGTTTCATGTCCTCTCCATAGAGGAGTTTTCGAGAAGACAATAAGGGAATGAGTCAGCTTTTGCTCATTCTATAGCCAAGGCATTTCGTTTTGCATGATCGGTCTTTACACAGCCGGATAATACAATGTTATAAATCTTTGGATGTTCTTAAATTTATGTTTTGATTTAGTCAGCTTCTACTGTGTGTGTGTTTTTGTAAGCTGTGAAAAAGGAATTTATGCTGCACCCAAATTCACTTGGTTCTTGATATACAGAAGTACAAGCCAATGATACATATGCACATGACAAACTAACATACAGATGTAGTTTTAACACCACACTCGTAAATAAATCTTTGATGTTCATAATTAGGTACAAAACGTTATTACATGTTTAATTGACTATACTGATGATTCAAAATTATATCTAGTCACTTATAATTGGATTTTGAATCTCTAGAGAGTAACAGTACTCTGGTGTTAGACAAGTAACCATAAAAGAAAACGGTTATTTTTAATTGTGTGCGAACAATACATAAATTTAGCCATATATCAATAGGTAATATGCATTCCTAATAGAAGTAGTCATGCAGAATACTTAAAGACGTTTTATCATTCCGGTCATTGCAAGCTGTCAAAGACGATCTGCACTGGGTCGTAATGGGTATCAATGTAAACAAGAGCCATTCTATATATTATTTTTTCATTAAAATATTTACCTCAACTTGAGGAGTTTTTTCCTTACTTTTTTTTCCACTCTGGCAAATCAACATTTACAAGGGAAAGGGACAAGCATTCGATATATAGGTGTGCTGACACCATTTTAACTTCAGGAGTGTAAGAGTGAGGAGTGTAAGACAGTCAGTGACAGTAACAGTGTCAATAGTGTAGTAGATATAACGTATCTTAATTTTGGAAATAAAAATATCAGAAAATATTGGTGACAACTGAGGAGGCCAGGGCACAGGTAGGTACACAATTATGCTGCCAGCAAAACTTCTAGTTTTTGGACAAGACAAAACCATAAATCATTAATACCGGTATTTATCTACGACAAGGCCAATGATTGAGTCTTTAAAGCAGGGGGGAAAATGGCCATACTAGATGGGCTATCAACTTCTATGGTTCTAATAGAATGAGGATAATGTACAGTATGTCAATATGCATTTGCATGTATTGCAAGTAATCATACTCTCTGTCCTTTGCCAAGGATATTCATGCCAGATGCAGTGGTCCTCTCTGGGAGATAAGGTCAACACTGCTCATAAAAACATCTATATGTGTTGGAATACAAGGATGCATATTGCCTTAGTGGTCCCATGGAAGTTGTTTATGATACAATTTAGTGGATCTACATTCATACAGAAAGAGACAAAAGTCACGTAAGCCTTTAGGTTCAGATGTCGACAAGAAACCTCTTGAGTCCTTAAATGTTTATCTAACTCTACATCTTACTGAATGAACACTGGTCTGCAAAACAGTATCACGCATATCTGTCAGTGAGAAATAAACTGCTGAATGTTAAATATGCACAGTGTCTTATGATTAATGCACATTGTTGCCATATTCACTTTAATTGGACAACTTCCCCAGACATTGTTAACCTTTTATTCCCTTGTGATTTTTTCCTTTGTCATTAGGTGCGCTATGATTGCTGACTATATCTACTGGCTGTCTGGTGGCAGAGACGCAAACATAAGCAAGCTCATCAAACTGTACTGGCAGGTAAAATGGATAGAGGGAAAGGGGGAATAGCCATACTGATAGGTGGGACATACAGTAAAGATCACTATTAAACTGTAGGTCAAGGTGCTGCATCTTGCAGAAAACCATCGTAACATTCAGCCGTTTGGCTAAATTAACTCACAAATGTTAGTGTGTGGGCATGTGTGTATATGTATACGTATAATATATAATAGTATATATATATATTATATATATATTACTTTAATTTCTCACACCAATATGTTAATATTTGTTAATATGATTTACGTACTGTAGCATAGGCCATGTATGCAACATCGTCCAAAGTATTTTGATCACACTAATATTCTAAAATTAAAGCTTGTAGCAGAGAAAGATAATCATATAAAGGGAAAGGAAGCAGAGAAGGAATCGTGCCAGCTTCTCATATGCAAGACTATCATTAAACAAGGTTCCTGTAATTGGCCTTTTAACCAAAAAGCTGCATTTAACTGGAGAAAGCGAAAGGGTCAGTATAACATATCCTATAGCCTCTCCAAAAGAATGCATATTAAAGTACTTTTATTTAAAAATGAAAAGGGTGGTGGGGAAACGGGCAAGTGCCCCCCCATATACTTGCAAAGGGAACAATATGAAAATTTAAAGCGGACTTGCAGCTATCATGTGCATAAAGGTGCATGTGATGTACGAGTCTGTCTAACGGAAATAGGGCATTTTTATGTCATGGGTTGTGTTAAAATAATTTAATAAGAAAAAATATTAATATTTTTTTAAAAAATCGTTGTATACATTGCTTTGAGAAAAATTGTTCCCCCTTCCTGATTCTTCTATTTTTGCTTTTATTGTCCATTTCCGGTTTTTCTTTTTAGATCATCCAATAATTGTAGACAAAGACAATTAAGAGTAAACACAAAATGCCTTCCTAAACCTTTGGTGGCGACAACTGCAATTAACTGTCTGTGATAACTTTGCGTTTTACATCAATGTGGAAGAATTTTACTCCACTCTTCTTGACAGAATTGTTTTAATTCAGCCACATTGGAGACTTTTGAAGCGTGAACTGGCTTTTTAAGGTCACGCCACAGCATCTCAATCATATTCAAGACTTTGACTAGGCCACTTCAAACTCGGATCATTGTCCTAAGCAGGGCTTGTGTTTGACTGCTGATATGATGCTCTTATTGTGGAATTCTGTGTACTCTAGATGTAACAGGACCCATGTCTCCCAAAAACTTGGCTCATCAGTCCACAGAATATGATCCAAAAGTCATGTCATCAAGATGTTTTTAGCAAAAATTAGACTAGCCTTTGTGTTCTTTTTGGTCAGCAGTGGTTTTCGCCCCGGCAACTATCCAACACTGACCTTAACTGGGGCAAGTGAAGCCTGCAGTTATTTACATGTTAGTCTGGGTTCTTTTGTGACCTCCTAAATGAGTTGTTGATGCACTCTTGGAGGAATTTGGGCAGGTCAGCCATTCCTGTGATGTTTTCTCCATTTATAGATAATGGCCTCACCATGGTTCGCTGAACTCCCAGAGCCTTAGAAATGGCTTTGTAAGCCCCTTTTCAGACTTATAGATGTCAATGACTATATTTCTCATCTGTTCTTGACTTTCTTTAGATCGCGGCATAATGCTTTTGAGACTATTTCGCCTACTTCACTTTGCAAGACAGTTTCAATTTAATTGATGTTTAGATTCAACAGAGCTAACAGTAATCGTGCCTGGGAGTGTCTAGTGAAATTGAGCCCAGTTACGAATGAAATTTGGTTAATTGCTTGATTTAGTAACAAAAGGGGAAATTTCTCTTTTTTACATAGGGCCATGTAGGGGTGGATAGCTTTTTTCCCCTCAAAAGCTTTTTTTCCATCAAAATCATCATTTAAAAACTGCATTTTGTGTTTACTCAGGTTATCTTTGTCTAATATTAAAATAAGTTTGATGATCTGAAACATTTAAGTGAAGAAATTAGCAAGGAGCAAATACTTTTCATAGCACTGTACATTAGGATATTATGCATACATGGTGTAGTTTATTATTCCTGTAACTATGAACTATAGCTATTAGGTTGAGCTAGGTCCAGTGATTTCAAATCATTGAAACAGAAAAATCATTGTGATGATAATTTTTTTTACTATGTTATTTAACGTCTATTACTACAGCGCATAATGGTTCACTTATAATGTTATGCTGACTAGTTAACTCGTCTCCAGTAAATGATTCAGCAAAGCCTGTATTGAGAACTTCTCTGTAAAAAAAAAAAAAACTAATTATAAATGCCAGCTAGTTATTTTGGTATAACAAAGCAATGAATAAATCCATACCCAACAAATCCTTTGTTATAGCACCTATCTAAACCATAAACATTATTAGTATTGCATCACACTATATGGCCATATATTACTTACTACGCCAAAGCCATCACATTGTGCCACTATGTCAAAGAGTCCTATCTGCCTTTAAACCCACGCACCGGCGATATAAATCCCTATCTATACATCATTAATATACTGGGAACTTCTTAGCTCTGGCTACCTGGAGCCTTCCCTTGTGGGACGCGGCCAGGACTGCCCACTGACATCGGTGGGCGGTCCCGCTGATGTTGATGGGTGGTCTCCACTGATGTCGGTGGGTGGTCCCTGCTGACATAATGGGAAACACCCCCAGTTTCGGGTGTTGAACCAGAGAGTTCCCAGGTATGTTAATGTAGCACTTGTGCGGTAGGTGGAGTGCTTAAACTGAGGTCTTGTCAAAACATCCAAATATATACACAAGGAAAGCACACCCTAAAAGCATATAAATTTGGATTGTGCTTCTGAAATGACCAATACATACTGTACTTACAAAATATTTCACATGTCACACTTATATGATTAGGTGGACTAGTTAACTGTTCTTCCAGTGAATTGACCATGTAGCAAAAATAAAACATAAAATTATTATAAATGCCAGATAGTAATTTTGGTATAACAAAGCAAGGAATTGGCGAACACCAAGCAAATACGGTACTATCTAAAATCACTCTAACCTAATTTTGGTAGATTACAAATAAACAGTTAAACACCAAACATTTATATACTGTATATAGTAACTTGTTACTTTTTAACAGTGTTGCAGCATCAGAGAGGAAAAAAGAGCTGACATTAAATAGTGGCAGATGTCACTAAAGTGATGAAAACCATTTGGGATCTTACTCACATGTCACAATATGAACATATATTTTATTGCCTTTTTGACACTAAACAGAAAACAGACAACACAATTTAATAGCAGAAGGGTGTGCATTTTGCACCGGTAGTATCATCTCCGGCATATACTGCCATTGTAGTGGAAAAATGTTCACTTAACATTTCATCTTCCATTTTCTTCTGGTACTTGATTCCTATCATTTGTATTATACTTCACTGCACTTACTGAATGGTTTTAGAGTTTTGATAGTGGAGAAATTAAGGGTTCTCCAAATGTCCCTCAAGATGATTTCTATGGATCAAAATATTCCGAAGGCCATAGCTACAAAATGATCCTTAGAAGTATATGTCCCAATGACTTACTGACTATCCCCATGAAATGACCACTAAGTTAGGAAAGGAGCTGCCACACTGTGCACAACAGTCTTTTGTGACTTTTTGACCTTAACTATTTAAGCCACTGACATTTAGAAAACAAATCTGTTAATAAAAATGTTTTCCGGTGTTTCTATGCACATCGTTTGCACAGTAGAACACTGAAATACATGGAAAAAAGGAAGAAAGAGTGAGAGATTGATTTGTGTTCCAAGATGGATTGGCCTGCCTAAAGGTAGAGCTTGGGTAACACCACAGCTAGTTGCTCCCAACAACATCACTAGAAAATCCAGCCTCGAAAATATGTCAGACAGCTGATGGATTAGCATTACTGCTTAGTACAGACCTATGAAGACAGAATACCAGACTAGGTAGAATTAATTCATTAGATGGGCCTTTTGGTAGACAAGGTTACCAAAATAGAGCCCAGACCTCACACCAGAATAAAATTATTCATCATAAAATGGACAATACTATTTTCAATTTAAACAAATTATAACCTGAAAATACCTTTTGGTATTCCTTGTTTTAGAATAAAGATCTGTGGACTGTATTTACTGCAATGTATTGGCGGGTCTATTTCAGAGTTTTTTCCACTTATTTTATTAAAACCTGTTTAGCTTCCTTTGTTGTCACCATGATCCTCAGTGTTCCCTATGCTTCTATGATTCTATGCTTCTCAAAGTCTCAGGGTGAAGAGATTTGAATTATAGTCTGGAGATGATACCATATTCTAGTGCTTAATTTACTGTTTTATCACAGTTGAAATCCCTGCTTAATACAAGTGCTGTAATTCACAACATTGATTCTTCTTGAGAAGGAATTGTTTTCATAATAGACCCATAGAAACCTAGATATATATGCAATTGTTTTACTATATGATCTCTGACCTCAACAGTAAGGTCCACCTAAATGAGGCAGGGTTACCTCAATGAATCGCTGCTTCCTGGTCCCCATTCTTCAGCCATTTTCAGACACTTCAGACATGGCCAGACTGGGGACAACGAGGCAGCTCTGGCCCTTTAAGGCCAGCAGCCGCCTAATGATTTCAAATTGGCTGATGGCTAGATATGACAGGTTGTACACATCGTTCTTATGCTCACATAGCAGGTAGCCAGGCATATCCAGGTGGTGGACGCACACTACTGCACCCGATCTGACCTTGAAGCATTTGCCTGGTGTGCCAGATGACCAGTCCGTGCCTGACATTTTTACATGTCCTTGATTTGCTGGCAACTGGTTAGTTCCACTCTTTAGCAAATTTGGCTGCCTCTCCACATTGTGGGTTTAGTGGATCTGATGACTGGCGCACTGGTTTAGCACACATACCATAGACTTATCTAAGCTCGTGTTAAAGTCTGTTTCTCAAGTTCTGTGCCAATGATCAGTGGTAGACCGCCACCTACTTTGAAAGACATTTCACTGTGTCACCGATTACTTCCACAAGCCTTGTCTCAGACACTTGTGTCCTTTGTCTACCCCAATGGATAAGGGGCTCAGAACCTATGATGGCAAATAGATAGATAATATAGAATTAAGAATCAGGCATGAGTGTATGGGACAAGTATGCAACAAAAAACAGTAGATCTTAATTAGCAATACAAAATTGGCATTTTTATTATTATTTTATTATTATCACAAAATGCCCTAATTAAGGTTATAGGGAACAAAGTCATCTGGTATTTTAGGCTGACCATATTGGTGCTAGCAACAATTTAAAGGAATTCTCTACTTCACAAATAAAAAGAAGTATTAAAAAAGAAAGAACAGATTTTATAAAAGTAATTATTATGAATAACATATATTTTGGCTATAATTTCCCTGTAAGCTTTTCTTGCTACGTGCATAGTCAAGGAAGAGGAGGAGGTCACCCATTACTTCAGACTTTTGTATAACAGGGGAGAATAACTGCCAGTGCTACTGCCTGGGATGAAATCCAATAATAAGGTTGAAATTTACAGCTAAATTTAGATGTGGAGATAACTGGAGTTTTTTAAAAATGACAACACTGCTTACAGTGAAAGTGAAATATAGAGAGAGTAAAAGAGAAGGAACTGCAGATACAATTATGCAGGAAGTGTCACTGTAATATAATCTTTCTAATTATAATTCCTAGCGGTGAGGCAGGGTGAATTAGTACAAACCAAATCACATCAATTATCATTGCTCTATTTAAATTTGCATGGGCATTAACAGTATCTCACACTCTGTGCTGCCTGTTGACCACCTTGATGACAATTCTGTAGTCTTATGGAACTAACACTCCCATCAACCCCAGGCAGCCACTACTGGCGTACAATGGTAGCAGGCTGGCCACATCTGGTTTAATATATTGTCCAATACTTGGTTATATATATAGCAGACATATTGCAAGAAGGAATTGTACAGTATCTGTGAGTTATATCATTTTAGCTGTAAATATAGTTTTATGGATTGGGAAATGTACCATTGTATAGAACCACATAAACAATGTAAGAAGAAATAGAGGCAGGAATCTGGCAGAATTACACTTACTGTTTTTATGGAGTGTTTTTATGCATTGTATGTTTTGATGTCTGTTTTCTATTCAATTACACTTGTTAGGAATTTTACTGGGGAAATTTGTAGATAGAATTTGAGATTATATTGATGAGAAATGTGCGAGGCACAAGCATAGAAAATAAAATGGAATTCAGCCTTTTTCAAGCCGGTAGCAGGGGAGGATTGAGGCTCCTGTTATACAAAAATAAATGTACTCAGGTCTGACTATAACATATTCCGCAAAAAAGGGTCTCCATAGAAAACCCAGTTGGGTTTAAATGCTGCCTGAAGCCCTTGTTACTCCCCCGAACCCAGTGTAGTAGTGGCCACAATTCTTCTACCGTGCCCCCTCTAGCTAGCCCTTCCCTGTCTTGTAGTATGTAGTTGGTGGAGAGTTACTTTTAAAGGGTCAGGTATCTGCCAACAAGACAATGCAAGTGACCTGAGATCCCATGATGAGTCAAGCATGAAATAGATACCCTTTTTGTTCTCTAATGATTGTATAATGTATGCCTTGTATTATTTAAAGCACAAAGTGTTAATAGACCGCATTGCTATATCTAGAACCATTGTCTAATATATCAGTCGATGGATTAGTGAGAACTGAACAGCCCAGTTACTAAATGTCTGAGGCACAGACACACTGAATAATTCATATAACCTATTTTTTTTTTTGCATGTAGTTATAAAAATGCGTGCTCATAGCTGCAGTAATGTGTGGACTTAGATTTGAACCTTAAGAATCAGAGGACACAATGTTGAAATCCAGCAAGTATGAGAGAATAGAGGCGCACAATCGCTCCCCTATTCTAACTCTGCCCCTGAATGTTTCATGATGCTATACCTGATGGCACAGATCTGTAGAGGGATAATGTATGAAGTCATACACCACCATTTGTCCTGGACTACAAGAATTGGGTCGGGTAAAATTACAACAAGAAAACTGTACAAAAAATATGTTATGTACAGATGTTTGGTCCTTATCCATAAGCCATTCTGATTTATAAAAAGTTACCAGCTCTTGGGAAGTGTTATAACTATAGGTACAACAATGGAACCATTTGAAACCAACACTGGTGATCCAGCAGAGGAGCCTTAAGATCTGCACCTAACATATAACTACATCCCACTTCCCACCAAATCAGCGAGAAATATTAAGCAATAAGATTATCTAAAAAAAAATGCACAGGTTGGCAGTTTTTAAAAAAAAATAATTACATAACCGGTACATTTTGACCGAATTCTGAAATAAAAATGAAATCAAATTTTGTCTCCAACATGAACAGTAAGGACCTTGGAGCTTCAGCCCAGTGCCGACCTTAGACCATAACAAGCTTATATTTATTTTTCAGCCCGTGTTTCCATTGTCTCGTATATCCTCTAGATATAATAAATAACAAGAATAGATATAGGCCTTATTTAATATTTTTTTATTACATCTGCATCTCTGCAGCAGTGACAGTTTTGTTTGTAGCCCAAGGCAGGACTCGCCGTCATTAAGGACATTTCTGCAAATGCAGAAGGAGTTTACAAAAGGGTAATATGTAAAGGCCACACACCCGCTAATATCCTTGCATGTAATAAATGGCCCATTGGTTTACAACAACTAGTCGATAAACGCATAGCATTAAACAAACCCATCGAAACATATACTATCGTAGAGGACAACTTCTAATTACATACACTGATACATGTGGAGTAACAGTACAAATGAGGGGATTAAGACTGGAAAATGTGTTTGGCGAATGTATTATTTCTCACATAAATAGTATAATTACTCACATAAATAGTTACAAAATGTGCTGTTTGTGTGATTTGACTTACTCGTAAGGAAATGCCACAATATTGAGCTGTGTAAGTGACCAATTTCTGTTCCTTGAACTCTTCACTGAATGGCATTTTACATTTGTTCAATAACAATAAAACGGTGGCCAGCTCCAATGTTTCCCAGTGAGAAAGCATAAATCACAGACTAATGATAAAGTTGTTATGGAAACTAAGGTGAAGGTCACATCTGAAGTTATCAATCACCAGCCATGTTTATGTGGCCAGTGCTGGCCTACTGCTTACCTACCCTTTCTTGCAATTAGTGAGACAAGTCTTATAAATAGCCTTGTGTGATGAAAACACCCGTCTCAGTTACAAATTTTAAACACAACTCTTAAGTTTCTTGTGTTTTTTTTATAACTTTTTCATTTTGAATTGATGTTAAATAAAACTGTATATTGCTTTGTGGATTATTCACTACATGGGATTTCAGGTGAGATTACAGAGTTAGATTTGCATTATGGACGATCGACTTTCTCCTACAAGAAAGGCTGCGCTCGCTCTCCATAATGTTTAGGAAAATAACTTTAAAGGATTTCCAGAAATATCACTGATTGAACCATGCATTATTTGGACCAACCAAGCTCTTCATGCTCCCTCGTCTTATTCTCCCTCGCCCTCTTAATAGATTGTAAGCTTGCAGGATCCTCTTCTGCTTCTGTACCATTGTGTCCTAACACACGTTAATATCATTGTCAGTTTTAATGTTATGGTTCACTTTCTCCTATTGTAATTGTGCTGCGGAATCTGCTGGCAATAAAATGTAATAATATACTGAAGCTTATTTTACCAGTTCATTCTTTTTCTTGCAATGCTTAGGTCACGCATGAGGAAGCCATGGCCAGAGCTAAAACATTTTCTGTAATGTACACACCTCTGGCAGAAGAAATGCAGCCAGAAACTATTGAGAAAGTAAAGGAATCCTTCATAAAAAGTCACCCAACGTATGCAAAATATGTATATACAGGTAACAGAATTGATGGAAATATGATGAGACTCATCTTTCACTTTAACATTCTCGGACTATAGGGTGCAATAAATCTTCCCTTATGAGTGACTTTGGGAAATGGTTGTTTCATATACTTCTCTGGTAACGAGGACATCTGAATCCACTGAAGTTGAGTTATTGGTTGGATCAATAGGGCTTTTGTGAGTGAATAATTTTGGTGTTAACCGCCTTGTTTAGGCAGACTGTTGGTAAAACACCAAATACCAGCACTTTGATTTGTTATAACCGTAATGATCATGCCTAGCTTTACTTATATTCTCAAAAGGGTTCCATTAACTTTTTATTGTTGTATTTTCTATCATTTGAGTTCTGGTTTTATTTTCATGGGCACAGAAAATCAAGAGGTTATTCAAAAATGCATAATTCCAGGTTAACGTGTTGGGTTTATTATAAGCAGTTTGTTTTGCATATTTTATTATGTTTCTTTATTTTTTCTAAACTTCAGAACGCCTTTCATCAGTAGCAGGCACAAATTTATGCATATTCTAACCTTACACAAGAGCAGTTTGTGCTTTTTCTGTCAGTACTCTTTCTTTAAATATAAGATCAGACAATAATTCTGATGAAAATGGATTATGTAATATAACAAAAGCAATGCCAGTAACTTTGTATGTTTCCAGATGAACAGTTTCATATTCTGCCTCAAACCACTGACTGGTCTTCTGATCCTCCACATCACTACCTGCTAACTCTGGGGTTTAAAAGAAGAAAAGACGGTGTGTTCCTAGAAAAACAAAGATCACAGTCGCATCTGTTTGTAGGTAAGCAGTTTTCTTACTAATCCTTAAAAATTGTTGTTTAATCCTGTGAGTGGCAAGATAGCTGAATGCTGCTAAAAACCTACCAAAAGCATGACAAACATTTGGGTTATAAGGAAAGTAAGATATCAGAAGGTGTCCGAGCAGTCCTGGCCAATGCACAAACTCCTGGTGGACACTCATCTTCACCTGATCTAGGCCATGACATTGTTGTAGTTTAAAACAGCCATATTAAAAATATATCACATATTCCAACTAACACAACACAGCCCAAAATCACATACTTTCTTTCGTATCAAACGTCACGATTGTCTTATTAATCATTACTCTTTACTAATCTTACTTTACTTGTATTAAAGTAGATGCCTGGATTTTATATCTTAAGACTCTAAAAACCTTGAGAAATCCCTTATCCCTTATAATAAAAATAAGGCAAAAAAAATCAAATTAAAAAAAAATAAGTATGTTGATTTAAAAACTGATTTACAAACTTCACTAGACTGCTACTATATCATTATCGGTGGCATGTGGCATGCAGAGACAACCAGTGTTTCAGTATAACGCATGCAGGTAAAATACACGGGGAATAAAGCTAAGTTACATGAGTCAGAGCACCATCTGCTCTGATATAACACATTTCCAACTGGATAAATGCAGTTTAGTGTCTTGAGGCAGAATCATGTAATAAAACTATCCAAACTGACCCAAAGATATACAGGATTAAAGTAACATTTGGTCCTATCCCATCCTTCCTCTACAGGACAGAATCTATATCTTGCTCTTGACCATTTGCTTGCAAATCCATAAATAAATAATCATATCTGATGTCTTTTTTTCTACCTAGTGTGTGGGCTGCACACAATATATTATTCCAGTGCACATGCTGAAAATATGAATATATTTATACGCATGTGTTATTCTGAATCTGTTTTCTTCTACGTTTGCTTAAATTATTGCATATACTAACATATACATACACACTCATTCATACACATACTCAAATATACACATACACACTCGCATTTACGTATACACACTCATTCCATCCCTCAAACAGGCACATCTTCATTTAAGATCAAAACGTAACTTGCCTATCTTTGAGGCTAGGCACTGGTGGTCCAGGAGCCAGGAGGAAGGAAAGGTCTGCATCGACACAGACCTTTTTCCAGCGCTCCCTTGTGGTCCTCACACTGTGCCTTTGTCTAAGCGCTAAGCGCTGAGACCTTATATCTCTGCATCCCGACTTGTGCAGGTACTAAGGGCTATTCCAGTAGCCTTGCATACTTATTATTATTATTATTATTATTATCTTTAATTTATATAGCGCCAACAGTTTACGCAGCTTTTATCTCTATCAATCTGTCTCTCTGTGCAACTTCTGTGTTCAAAGGGGCTGGTGAATGGGTGAGGCAGAGGCCCAATGGCCTGGGGGAAAATTGCCCCCCCCTGCCCAGTCCACCTGTGTATAGGATAGAAGTTTATGGCAGTGCCCACTATAAGCTTAGCACACGAGGCAGGTGCCTACTTTGCCATATGGTACGGTCTAA
This sequence comes from Spea multiplicata, assembly GCA_009364415.1. Lineage (NCBI taxonomy): Eukaryota > Metazoa > Chordata > Amphibia > Anura > Pelobatidae > Spea > Spea multiplicata. The sequence continues at coordinate 15,942 of VKOC01023894.1, forward strand.
CTTGTGCACATTGTAAACTTGCTTCTAAATATATCCATTGGACACTGTTTAATGGACCTTTTTCACTTTTTTGTTATTTCATGGAAAATGCATTTTAAAGAGAATATTTTAGGTGTAAGTAAATGTTCTTTTTGTGTTTTGGTTTTTTTTTCTTCAATTCATTTTGAGTAGTACAGACTTTTATCGCTCCATATCTCCTATAAACTTTCTTATATTGTAGTAAAGATTACATATTTTTCCAGCTCGACATTTCCTTTTTTTATAGGTCCTAGGAATTATCAGATATGTTTTATTAAATTTTGCGAGAACTTTTCAAATGTCAGTTTTCAAGCTAGTGCATTTTAACATTTTTGTGCAAATACCATCACATTCACAACCGCCTAATTCTGAAAAAGTTGAGTTTAGATGCAAGTGAACATATAATACATCCTCAATTCCAATGGGCAGCACAAAACTAGATTGATTTTTTTCCCCCAGGGATATTTGAGACATCAGTGTTTGCCTTGCTGATATCACTGGTTTGGTGAAACAAACTGTTTTACACCTGGCAGGCTGCAACTTGTGCATCCTCCCCAAGAGTTCAGAATTGAAGAAAATCTTAGCCCATTTTATTAGATTAAGAATAAGTAAAACACAAATTATCACTTTACTAGCATCAGTCGCAACTAAAGTACATATGGAGCAGCTGCAAGATGTGTATGTTGACAGCTGATTGTTGGTCATGATCTAAAACAGCTGGCAGTGTTGGATTAAGACCCTCTGGAGAGCCTAGACAAATCTACACCATTTGTAATATTATTATTATTATCTTTTATTAATATAGCGCCAACAATTTACATAAGGGGTCAAATGACTTCACTCTACTGATACAATGTTTGTATTTTTGGAGTAATATGGGTTCAAGTGAAGAGAGGTATTAAGGTGGAAATGTTCAGTGTCGGTGAGTGATATCTATATTAGAGAGAAGTAAACTATGATCAGTTCATATCTCTTATCACATTTTGTTAAAGCCAGACCAATGGGTTTTGCACAGACATAGAGAGTCAAAAAGGGATGGCTAAGACAAAGGTTTAAAGATACTAGTGACATTTCTTTCAATGGACATTTTAAAAAAGGAACAGCCTGTACCAAAGATGATTTTTTTTGCATAATGCGAAGTACTACTTGTAGGACTTATTAAGGAGCTGAATGCTATAATTATGACCATTACCAACCCCAAATTTAATTAGTTTGACATTTTAGATTTTTGCAAAATCCATACTCAAACCCTTTATAGCCTGTTATCTTTCAGAAGCTCATCTTGAGGATCCACTTCACGGTTATTTGCTACCTCTACAGATGTGCATGAAAACACAGGCAGGAGATGTTATTCTTAGCAGAGAAAACATTTTTAAATAAGCTTATCTCTACATTTTTTTTTGTACTTGATAGATTATAAATGCATAATAACTGCCCTCCGAATCATTTTGTTATATATTTTAGAAGATAGAAATCCATTTCATCCACTTTCCCAAGAAGAAGCTGAGAGACATTTGGACATCTTAAGAAACAGGATTATGCCCGTCGTGGATTTTATGAGATGCACCAAGTTTCTAGTGGGTATTTGCATATGAATTATATATATATATATATATATATATATATATACCAACATTAAACCATACAAAAAGGTAATATTGAGTAATAATTCAAGTGGTTATCGTTACTCTTGGCTTACAAAATCTTGGATGGAGATAGACCTTTGTCTCTACAGCATAATGGTAGCATAATCACCATGGCAATTGAGAAATATTATGCACAATTCTTACATACTACTATGTTTAAGAAATACATATATAAATCTTTGCATTTAAAAATATCCTTTAATTATTATATTATCCCAATCATAATTCTTTAGTATACCACCTTTCTTTAAACATTCAATGTCATTTCTCAGAAGATATTGGGAAACTGAGTAGTCGCTAAGGTCAACAGCAGCGATGTCACAAAAAACCCAAACAAGCCAGTAAAAAGCTGAGATAGTTTGTAACTTTAAAGTTTGTAGTTCCTTTCAACACATTTGTGTAATGCAAGGAATTAAAGCACGGGGAGACACTAAAACAAGGAATAGCAAAGCACAGAGTATAACATATTGTTATTACAAAAGAGGTAAAGATGTTTTCGATGAAAAAAAAATTTTGGCAATTGTTCTTGATTTCGGAATCTTGTGCGCATTTAAACATTATTTTTAATCCTTGCATTTATCCGAGAACTGCTATGAGTAGAACCGAGTCGAGCAAATAAATTCATTTTAGCATTTGATCACTGCAGCAATCTGAACAATATTGGAAGCAGTTGCTAAAATATATCTCCCATCTGCTTTTGTTATTTCATCCACCGCCTAGAATAACAGTCGAGAATTGCACTTCAAAAGCTCTTCATTTTCATACCCGAACTCCCATTTATACACCTCTGTGTTCTGTAACAATTGGTCATTCTAAATGACCCTGTAGAACTATTTCAATTGCATACTGTAAGTGAAAACATGAGCGTGTGGCATAACCCATCAGTGGATTATATTACTTTCAGTGATATAGCTTTTATTTATGTGCATTGGAGAGTTCTTCTATTGGATTACATTAAACTTACAAACCACCAGCAGATTTCATAGCACACTTACAATAGAAAACAGTGAACATATTGAACAGACAATTTAAGATTGACAATAACATCAACAGACAAGACATATTGGTACATTTGGACTGGGCCATTGAGTTAGAATTAGACGGTAGGGTGGGGATGACTTGACCGTAGAAAGGGTGAGGTGGACAACTCAGTGGTGATAAGACTTCACAGGTGGGGGTTCCTTTGGGTGCAGGATGAGTATAATAGAGAGCTAGGTTGTATGCTTCTCTGAATAGGTTGGTTATCAGTGAGTATTTAAAGAAGGAGTAAATAGGAGAGAGTCTGGGAGAAGTTGGTAGGGAATTCCAGAGAACGGGTTCAGCACGAGTGAAATCCTGGATATGCAGGTCTAGCAGTAGAAGAGGGACACAAGTCATGGTAGGAATGAAGAGTGCAGGTAGGACATCTATAAGGTGTAATGAGCTCAATACAATGACCCTTCTAAACCTTAATTAACTTTCTACAGTTTCAGTGGGATGTGCAAAGTATAAGTGTGATTTTAATGGATGCATTTTTAAACTTACATTGCAGACCTTAAAAAAAAACCTTTGTGTATATGGACGGAGAGGCAAAAGTGTACCAATGCCAAAGTAACCATTTGTAGCCAAGTGTAGCATAAAAAGAAGCTACTACGCTACTTCCAAACTATACGCCACTGAATTACATTGACTCTTTTATTACCACGCCACATCCACAGTCACCAATGATGCATGAACAAGAATGATATTATAGTCTACACAATCTGCTGAAACATGCAATTCTTTTACTACATTTAGAATATTAAAGCTATTGCTGCTTGAATATAATAAGCATCGTTATTTTCAACCATTGGTATTCCAAACATCAAATGTTAAGCACTAGCAGTGTATTTTATATCAGCATGTTGAAAAGTATTTTTTTTCCTCATATCTCATAATGTGATTCTTAATGACACATTGGTGTTATTGCCTTCTGGCCGCAGGCTATACCTTGAGGGATGCCTCTATTTGGCTTCACCTCAGGACAAATAATTACACCTGCAGTCAAGGCCATATGCTATCAAGTATGAGCACTTAACTAATCACATTATGCAATTTATATACCAGCAATAAATTCTAAAAGTTGATCAGTTTCACAAGGACTGCCTTCTGGCATTTTAGCTCTATAATTTAAGATGAGAAAATGTATTTGGTTCCCAGCTTATGTTTATGAATTTTCTATGGAGAAATTGATATGAAATCCCGATGCGACAAAATTGATTCAATATATTATCCAGAAAGGAGTATTCCATTATTATTATTCTAATATACCGACCATAGCACTGCGTGCAAAGCTATGTGATAGAGAAGAAATAATGTAGAATTTAATATATCATATGTGCACACCTGGGAATCCTCTGTGTTTTTCCTGGAGACCCAGAGAAGGGGGAAATACTCTAGGTCACAGCTGCTGTGCAGATGCAAATCATGACTTGTGAGATGGGCCACCTTTCCTGGGGGGGGTAGGCTGGAGGGTGGCCACAAAAAGGGATCTGAGACAAGGCAGACATGCAGAGCAAGACCACACCACAGACTTAGAGGCAAAGTGTCAGACTCAGAGGACGAGAACAGGGAGGTGATAGGAGAAATATGTTTGGATGAATATGAATTGGGGCATAGTAAGGAAAGGGTGGAGAAATAATGTTCGGTAAGCATGGAGATGATGAGAAGTTACGGTAGGGATATGAATATGGAGGGTGATTGTGTTACAATATGGAGTGCTAATGGTGGAGGATGGAAATGATGACTAAGAGGTATATGATGAAGAAACACTTACATATACACATGCACTTACTCTAGCACCATAGGCCTAACACACACAGCCAGTCTAACACAATACACTTACTATAGCGATCAATATTGTTGGTATACTTTTATTACATTAAGATGTTGTGGTGATTGATTAAATGCTTTCTCCAATAATACTTTTATGTTTTAATTTAGCATACATTCTTTAATTGTTGTAGTTGGAGATATAATTTCAATGTCTCTGCTGTCACTACTGAAAACAGGAAGTATATTTAAATATGCTTCCTGCATATGGTCTCAGTAATGCTGTCATTGAAGTCAATGGAGGTAGTGGCAGACTGGTGTTCAGCTAGTATACTGTACATGCAATTCTAAAAAAAAATCCTTCCTTTGATCCCATCTGTCTGACTAACTACCGCCCTATTTATCTCTTCAGCTCTAACTTGCTTGAACGGACTGTGTACAATAGCTTTACTAACTTTCTGTCCTCTAATTCCTTTCTGGGGACCTCTACAGTTTCAGACTCCTTCATGCTACTGAAACGGCAAGTATCCAATGACTTGCTCTCTGCCAAAGCAAATGGCCACTTCTCCCATCTAATACTCCTGGATCTCTCTGCTGCTCTTGATACTGTCGATCACCACCTTCTCTGTGACTCACTTTCTTCTATAGGCATACAAGATACAGCTCTCTCCTGGATACCCTTATATCTGTCTAGCCGTTCCTTTTCTGTCCTCTGGCACGATATCATTACCACTTCCACTCATCCCCCAAGAATCCGTCCTTGGCCCTCTGCTGTTCTCTCTTTATACTTCATCTCTTTGGAAACCGATGTCTTCGGGTCATCCTAGATTCAAACATCCCCTTCATCCCTCACATTCAGTCCCTCACCAGATCCTGTAGCTTGCACTTAAAAACATCCCTAGCATCCGCCCATTCCTCACCCAAGAAGCCACAAAAACCCTTGTTCATTCCCTTATCATCTCATCTTAATTATTGCAAAACTTTTTGGATGGACTTTTCTCTGTCTAGAATTGCAGTCTATCCAAAATGCTGCTGCTAGGCTTATCTTCCTTGCATGACATTCTTCTTCTGCTTCCCTACTTTGTGAAGCCCTCCAATGGCTCCCTATTATCTTAACTGAATTTAAAATCCTTGTACTAACAAATAAGGCCCTCCATAATACGGCTCCATCTATTTCTGCCCTCGGCAAAATACTCCCTTGCTTGATATTTACATGCTTCCCATGAGCTAAGGCTTTCACTGAACCTCCAGCTTTCGCCCTCACTGTCAATATTCAATACAAATCTCAAAACCAACTTGTTCAGAGAAGCATACCATCGCAGTAGCTAGAACATACCTGCCACTAGTACAACCCCACACTACCTATTTGCTTTCTCCATAGCTTATGTTACACCCCGTTCCCTCTAGATTGAAAGTTTGCGAGCAGGGCCCTCTCTACCTAATGTATCGGTTTGCCTTTGTCAATAAATGTATTGTATGAAGCGCTGCATAATATTTGAAGATAGTGTATAACACACTTTCATTTCTGCTTTAGGTTGCTGTACTTTTTTACTACACTCTTTATAATCCTTTTTATTATTCTTCTTTGTTTATTTGCTGTGCGAAGAGTGGTGTCTCACCATGTTCAGGTGTGATAGGGAAGCTGCAGTATGCCAGCATTCTCAGTCAGCTACAACAAGCAGAGGAAGAGTCCCAAGTGATTAATCAAGCTCAGGCAGAACTAGCAACTATCCCATATCTGCAGGAGATCAGTCAACAAGATGTTGAACTGGTAAGCATTCCTTAAATCATTTGTGGCTTATGCAAGCAGCAAGAATAACTGTAAACAGAGCAATAGCTTCATGTCTTCTGGGAGTAAAATCCCCTTATTAGATGCGTTTCTAAAACTATCTTTTTTTTTATTAAAGCAGTAGTACACTATGTTCACAACTGGCACATATTCCTAGACAAAGCTACACCTGGGATAATGATCAGTACATTTAATTTTTTCAAATGTTTGTGTCCTGCAGTAAGTCATATAAAAAAATAAGTCATTCAAAGGTATGTTTTTATTATAACATCTTTGAGCTGTTTTCAAATGTGATACATTAGTTATACATGAATATTTTTACCTCTGTAAACAAGGTACACAGCTTTGACAAAGTAAGTTACAAAAATACGCAGATATCTTTTATTCTGCCAGCTTTGATGATTTGTAATTGACTGCTAGGGTACACAAGCTGTATTGTGAGTAAAATGAATACATTGATATAATGACTTCTATATAATCCTAGCATCATTTATTAGCTGATTCACCACGTCCCTATATAGTTGATACATTATATATATATATATATATATATATATATATATATATTTGGATGAGTTTGGTGTGGCCCCACAGAACTTGACTGGCCCCACAGGTAGCCTACCACTGGTAGCCTAAGGCCTGGGGGGCAAGTCAAGTGAAGTGGCCCGTTGTGCCACGAATCAGCCCACCATACATGCCCATCTTTTCCTGAACGCATATTCATTATAAAAATACAAATATGATTCAAATGTGGTTCTACATAAGTAAATTAAATAGCAACAAAGGATGGTAAAAAAAAGCAAAACCTAATGTCCCCCTGATGCTCAGCCAGTTAAATGCCCCCCATGATACTGGCTGAGGATTATGGGAAGTATAGTACAGAAGTATAGTACACAGCAGCAGGAAAATTGTAAAGGCTAATATGAGTACCCAGGATCATACCTTAAAGTGGGCTGATTGGGGACAGCAATGACACGGGGGCTGAAGGGAGACAGAGGTGACACTGGGAGGGTCTGAATGGCGACAGAGATGACACTGGGAGGGGCTGATTGGGAACAGAGGTGACACTGGGGAGCTGAATGGGGACAGCAATGACATGGGGGGTTGAAAGGGGACAGAGGTGACAGTGGGAGGGGCTGATTGGGGACACTGGGGAGCTGAATGGGGACAGCAATGACATGGGAGGGCTGATTGGGGACAGAAGTGACACTGGGTACACACTTACATACACACACACACACGCACACACATACCTATTTTTTTGTTTTTAACAAATACAAAAAAAATATTATATAGCTTGTACAAATATAAATTGGTTTACTAACCTTCTACTTCCACTTTTGGGGGGTTTCGTCTAGACCTCCAGCCTCTGGTAGCAACAGACTGTTTTCTATGTATACAGGATGTCAGTGACACGACATCCGGTGCTCCGGCAGTCTGAGTGCGAGGGGGCGGAGCTTTCACCCCTCTGATCTAAACAGACGGCCGGAGCTACTTAAAAAATTAATATGGCAAGCCGGATCGGCTATTAAATGAAAAAAAAGTATTAAAGTAGCGCCGGCCGGCGGCATCAGCACGCATCGGCCATTTAGATTCGTTTTCCAGCAGTCTGATGGCCGCATAGTGATGGGAGCAGCTTGAGGGGTGAAAGCCCCACCCCCTCGCACTCACCTTTCACCCCTCACGCTGCTCCAATCACTTGGGGGCATCGCATACGGCCGCTGGGTGCTAATGCCGCCGGCCCTGCTTTAATACTTTGTTTTCATTTAATAGCCGATCCGGGTTGCCATATTACATTTAAAAAAAAAGTATTAAAGTAGCGCCGGCCCAACCCGCCCCTGCCCACAGAGCCCTGACCCCAACCCCATCGAACAACTTTAGGATGAATTGTAACGGAGATTGGGAGCCAGGCAATCTCATCCAAAATCAATACCTGACGTCACAAATGCTCTACTGGATGAATGAGCAAATATTCCCACACAAACGCACCAAAACTTTGTGTAAAGCCTTCCCAGAAGAGTGGAAGCTGTGGCTGCAAAGGGGGGTCCAACTTCATATTAATGGCTATGTATTTAGAATATGATGTCATCATATATATATATATATATATAATATATATATATATAAAACTTTATATTCCATAGTACGAGAAGATATTTATTATGTTTCTTGTTTGTCATATTTAGCAAAATAGGGGTATCTCTTTACTATGGTGAATATCTTATGTATCGCTGTATGTGCGTGAAGTACCCTTAGCTGTTATAAAAAAAAAAGGAAAACTGTTTTTCTCTTCCTGAGTTTGTATGAGTTGCATTACTATACAAAATCAAGGACAAACCCCAGCAAGCTTCTCCTGCATGAAGGGCTGAGCTAACCCTGTATAATGTATAGTTAAAGCACTTGAGCAGTACCTATATACTATACAGGGTCAGCTTAGTTTGCCCTTGAAACATTAAGCTGCTAACATTTCCAAAACTCCTGCAAATGTTCTCTTAAATAAATAGACTGAAAAGTGTGTGAAAATTATGCTCTTTCAAAATGGGATTAAATGTATTTTGTCATACTGCTGTTTCTTTCATTCAGCAGTCTTATGATGTGATGTATATAGCCAGCAAGTTATGTGGGTCTTTAAAACTGATCATTCAGTATTGACAATGACTTTTGCCAATGCCCCTGTGACGTCAAGGCTCAGTTGGAAGAGGGAATATGTGTGTATTAAGCTTAAATGTCTCCATTTGCTAGTGTTATATCAGTACGAAATCCCCCCTGATCATTTTTTTCTGTGTTGCAATAGCTGAAATCACTAATAGCTGATGTCATGGATTGTCTCCAAGGAAGCCGTGTAAAGGAATACACTTGGAACAAAATACAAAAGGTATTATTTTAAAAGAACTATGCCACATTGTTTATTGTACCTAAAATATATTGCAGTGGATTAAAATGTTTTGTTATAAAGCCATTTTATAAATATTAATGCACTCCCATAGTCTAAACATCTTATGTTGTTAAGGGGCAATATTTTTTAAACGTGTAGACAGTATTAGTATATTAGTATTTTCACTATGTCTTTGTTCAGTACATATATTTTTATATTGATCCCCCTGATGCTCAGCCAGTTAAATGCCCCCATGATACTGGCTGAGGATTATGAGCTTAAATGTATACCATAAGAGACAACTGTCCAAAGCACCAGGGTGGTTTCCTCCTGTTCATGAGTAAATGTTAGGCAGCTACCTACAGCTTCAAGCTTCAAATACGTGGCAACTATAAAACACAAAAAAACACAGTGTCCCCAGGGGGCCAGCAATCCTGTCTGTAATAGAATGTACAAGAAGCGCAATCAGCCAACATCAGGTCTATAGGCTAAATGCATTGCATTTTTGTTTTTCTAAGTTCATTGAACATCACCAGGAAAAAACATCACCATTAACCCTGTTTGTTACTCAAAATGTCTAAAATTTTCTAGTTGGGAATTCTCCAATAGGGACCAAATTACCCTGTCCCAAATGAGGTAAAAAGGTATTTTCAAAATATCTATACGTTGAAATGTGCGCTGCTGCTTTATGATGCTGTCAGTTGTTTCTGGGTTTTGAAATCTCTTTTAGTCTCTCAAGACTTATCTGTGCTTTATTTTTGTGATTTCCCTTAAGACCGGTTTCCTGGGAATTAACCTTACCTTCACAGACAAAGAAGTAGAAGAAAACAAGATAATTACCATTTCACATGTGCAGTCCTAGAAAAGTGTTGACCTCGGCATAAGACTGAATTTTAAATGAGGTGATGGTGGATGGTTGTAGAAATCCTTGTAAAGGCATGCTCCAAGGCAAAAGCATCAGCAAATTAAGCTCTACAGCTTCTTCCCAAATGGATTAGTAATTGTTGTATTGCTTAGAGAATACCTATTATATGAATAGTAACTTAATTATACCCCTTGTTTTTTAATGGACATCGTTGGTGGTGCTGCCATGCAAGCATATTATGGGTTCTGTTCCACTTAGACAAAACATTAATTGCATTATCTAGCATGTTACGCAAATAAACCTTAGCAAGCCTGTCATTTTACTTGTTTTTTATGTTATTCACCCTACCTAGGTGCCTTTTTAATCAGGCTAGTGCCAGGATTGTTGCCACCTTGGCTCCACTCCTTTGTGCCATGCCCCCTTTTGTACCCTGCCCTTGGGGGGGTCATGTGAGCAGATCACATGTGTTGACAGTGCTCTTTGTCCTTTCCTTCATTGTGCTACACGTCTCCCACCATGTAGTTCAGGTATAGAGTAAGTATGGACTTTGCAGCCTTGCAGGTATAGATCAACTAAAAAATCACTGAAGGTATAGATCAAATAAATAATGTGTGGAAACCCTAAACTGCTGGCATAGATCAAATATTGCACACCCCAGAAGCCAACCCTGGCACCCAGATTGCACTCATAGGACTTGCCCAGCACCCATATTGCACACACACAGGACTTGCCCAGCTACCAGATTGCCCCCACAGTGGCCTCCTTTCAGATTCTCAGGTCTTCTCTCAGTCAGGTCTCCTCTCAGTCTGGCTCACGTGCACCCTTTATTCATTCTATACATTTTATTTTCTATACTATCTACCCCCATCACTTACCTTTCTCCTTTCTGAAGTCCTTCTTCTTGTAGACCTTAATGATGGTGCGCCTGACCTGCAGAGCGCCGGAATATGGTCAGGCTTTACATTTCATATCTCCCACATGATGCTGCCTCTAGTGATCATGGTGCTGCCCAACCTCACTGCAAAGTCATATTCCGGCACTGTGCAGTGAAGTAATTAAATAATTACTAGCTGGCACCAGTCTATCTACCTTATCTATAAATAACACTGGCCCTGCTTCAGAGAGGGCTTAAATTTAAGGTGGGTTAAAAAGCAGTACAGTCCCACTGATTTAGCTCCATCATAAGCAATACATTGATGGCGGGCTTAGAAATATATTTGGCTATATAGTGTCATGTTTATGCTTCAGATACTTTTAAATCGTATTTCTGGGGTTGTACTGATTCTTTGCTTTGTTGTACGTATATATTGTTGGCCATTTCACTAGCACCACAAAATTCGAATTAATATGCTTTTTAGGGTGTGCTTCCATCATGCCCTTCTAAAAATATTTTTTTAATATCCGCACTTTGCTAGTAAGGTGCTACACAAATTTAAAACTAATTGTCACTGATTGTTTACATGACCTGTTATTCCAGTAAACAATAATTGGTTTTGTTAATACTTGATGCTATATATGATGCAACGCAACCTTTCTATAAATGATAGTTGCTTCTTGGTAACAATTTATTTCAATATGAATGTTCAAGAATATTTCAAAATTCCCTGGATAAATTATTGTCTCCTTTACAAAAGGATTTTACCTACCAAAATATTAAAATAGGAAAACATTTTGTTAACATCCATAATATTGCAAAACACATCCCTACATTTTAGCAGAATCCTATTTTAATAATTCATATTTTTTTTCTTCAAACCCTTATTCATCATTTTAGTGTAGCTGTGATTTGTTACTTTTTGTAATATATTATCCACAATATTGTCCTCAAGTGTTGCTATGTTCCTTTTCTTTCTAATGAATGGGCATTTATGAGAAAGCCAAGGGAGGCTGAGTGTCTCATTGCTGATGAATCTGCTGCTTTTATCCTGTAGAACCATTAACCCCCTTTGCAGTAACAGAAGGCTTGTAGTGCAAAAAGAAAGTGATCTTCTTTAGCAGGATAAGCATATGGGACAACAGCTTTAACAACTTTAAACAGATCTATTAGTTATTAATATTTTATTTAACTGCCAAACATTATTTATTATACATCACTAGGAACTGTTTTGATGTAGAATTTGAAAGAAAAAAAAAAAACCTCATGAGATTGGTAGGGTTTTAGGTGGACTAGACTAAGTTTGTCATCATGAATGACCATTGCACATATGGATAGGGTACGATATACACCTCCCAATGAGCAACATCCTGCAGGGCTGGTCTTGGAGCCAGGGAGCTTGCAGTGTGCCTTAACAGCCAAAACTCACCCTAGTAAATGCCCAAAATGCGAGAAAGTCAGTCTGATGTCTGATATAGCTAACCTCCATAATGGTTAAGACTGTGTGTTACTTTGTACACATTTACTTATTCATTCTTTTTAGGGAATTTTACATACCTCTTTGAAAAAGAAAGCATTGTTGTCTGTTGATGATACTGTAACAGGACATCATAAAAACAATGAAATCAAAGCTACCTACCATTTATGACCAGGGATACCATTAAAAAGGCAAAATGATATAATCATGCTAAAAAACATAAAAAAAAAATAAAAATTTCAAATATATTTTAAATGTACCCTGTCCTTGGGTATAAACAGATTAACATACTTTTTATGTCTCAAAATACCCCAGATTTCCTCTTGGTTGACCTTCTCCTGGAATATCATAGTCTTTTGTTCCACTATAGACCGAAGATTTTACTTTAAAGTCCAGAGTGATATTGGTTTTCCTAAATATTAAATGCTAAGCTTGCCTATTTCTGTGTTGTTGGGTTATTGGCGTGTTAAGAAATCACAATGCGAAAATCAATGTTTTTGTAAGCTCAGAATAATAAGCGTGCACAAATGTTAATACTATGGACATTTGCAAAGCTGTTATAACATTTGTAAAGGCCCAACTGTGTTTTTAGTATAACATATCATTTGAAAAGTTGTATTGAATAACACTTTAGCTTTTGTAACACATGTAATCACACGCTGTTATGAAGACAACGTGGCTTTCTTGCCTTTGTTTTATTTTCTACTATTCAGAACATGTTTTAACAGAAATAATACATTAATATGTCAAGGATGCCTTGGAGAGCATTTACAAAACCCAGTTAAAAGTACATTGAGACAAGGAAGCAGTAATAAATATTTATCATTAGAATGTATACACACTTTATGGTAGTGATTTTAATATAGAAGCAGTCTTTTTTTGTGATTTTTTTAAAATTAATTTTTGGAAGGAACTTTATTGCTTTTTTAAGTTTTGCTTTTTTCTGTGTACTTGAGAAGTGAGGTGGAAGAGAGATAATCTACGGATATGGGACAAAGGGTCAAACGTTATAATATTACAATACAGTGTTCATGACGTTGCTCATGGGTCTAGATCCCCATAGGCAGTAAATGAGAGATCATAACTGTCTTCGCTCTGTGCCTAGTAGCCAAGATCTTTCCAACGCTACCCATTTCCGTCAAGCGATGTCAATTGTATGTTTAAGCCTACTGTAAAAATCATGAATTTTATTCATGAAGGCACCAGTAGAGTTTTTGTACCTAGGGTAGAGTTGCCATCTCTTTTGATGTTCACAGGAAAGTCCATAGTTTAGTCTATCCCGTCTGCCTTGAATACAGACAGTTCTGTTGTCTCGACATACAAAATCACATTCAACCACACACCACTGTCAGTCACATAAGTCAAACACAAAGTTACACAAAGTTCATATATATATAAAATATGTATTTGCGCTTATATATCGGAAAGTAGTTCGAAAACATAGTCCTTTTAATAGCACGGTTGCTCACACCTTTTGTGCTTAAAATTATTTTAGATTCAGCAATGGTAATTAATGTTTTTAGCTTTTAAACCATGTTCATTTCCAAATCAAACACTAAACATAAACTGCATCTCTTAAGACCCAGATCACATTACAGCATGTTTTCTTTGGTTACTGCTTTCAGACTTTTCATGGAAGAAAATACCCTATTCATCCACATTCGCGGAAAAAAAAACTAAATGTAAGATGATGACACAAATAGTATCTTAATCATACAAACAATTGGCTTAATGGGAGCTTATGAAAGATAACTGTATATCTGAACATTGCAATCAAGATCTTTCTTTTTTCTTCTCCATTGAATCTAAAATAACACAGGTTTGAACACCTGAAATCATTAAAATGATAGCAAAGCTATTTATATCCAATTCATGTTCATAGATACTCTAGCTTCCATTATTGCATAAAGGGTAGAATGTATATAGAGCAACTGGGGGAGAAGTGGAAAAAGTAGACCAGCCAGCACCACATTACGCACGACTTTGCACCAGAATTGCTACACAATACCCTGTTTTTTGGTGTTTATTTTATCCATATAAAAAAAATATTGTACATTTTTGCTAATTAAATATGTAGTCATCAATAGTTTATGAAGTTGGTAAATGTCTCTCCCACAAGACAAACCTACAATAACATGGGACCAAATGTGTGCCTTTTGATATTAAAAAAAATCCAGAATTGTCAATTTTCTTTTCCCCATCAGCAGATGCACAGACTTAATACCTTTGCACGCTCCTCTACTACCACCTATTAACAGAATCCATCAGTACACTGAACGAAAAGTGTGTATATACTAGACTTGGGCACCAGGGGGCTCTTCGTGTTCGTCTTCGTGCTCGTCTTCGGGGAAAAAAAAATCTTCGTATTCCGCGAATATTCGCCCGTTCCTGTCTTCTCTTCGGGCGAATATTCGTTTTTTCTTCGTTTTTTCCGGTTAAGGGGTTAATACGGGGTTAACGCAGCTCTGGTATATCTGTGTGTATCAGCAACTCCATTGGTCGCCAGCAGGGGGCCTCCTGCTGGCGACCAATGATCACAGTACCATATAGCTAATATATTCTCGGGCAGAATATTCTGCTACTCAATGGAAAACCAACAGAGGGCAGCATTCTGTCCGAAGATATATTAGCCATATGTGGCAGTGTGTTAATTTTCATTTATTAATTATTTAAATAAAATATATTCCCATGATCCGCTGGGCTCCCCGATGCAACAGTTAAATGTCTGCACCCGCGGACATTCTGTTGAACTTGCAAACTCTTTTTTTCTATTTATTTCGGGGTTTTTTTTTATTAAACTGTTAGACGAAAGGATCATGGGAATA
>VKOC01023896.1:0-11339 GCA_009364415.1 Spea multiplicata
CCCTATATGCCACTCTGTCCCATAATATGCCTTTTAACCCCCTAAATGCCAGAGTGGCATATAGGGGTATAAGGCATTCCAGAAATGCCCTATGCCCCCATTTAACACACACAGACACACACACACTCTCTCTCTCTCTCCCCTCTCTTACCCCTCTCTTACCGGTGCTTCCAGCCGGGGCAGCGGGTTGACGTCTCCTTCCGCTGCAGCCGGAAGGAGGTGGAGTTGGCAGCGGGGGTTTGTATGCGTCCGTCCGGTGCGGGGAACTCTGATCTCTGACAGTCGGGGAAGGTCTACGCGACGGACGCAGACAACCCCCGCTGCTAGCCACACCTCCTTCCGGCTGCAGCGGACGTTGTCTAACGCGCATCGCGTAGACGTCAACCCGCTGCACGGGGGGGGGGAGACAGGGATCCAGGTCCCCTGCAGCGGTGCGGGGGATCTGGATCTTAGTCTCCTAATCTTAGGAGACTTAGTCTCTGAAAAAAACCTTGTCTTATAATTGAGCAAATACGGTAATAGAAAGACACATGGGAAAACTGAATAGATCATTTGTTTCAGATACTTAAAAAAAATCCTGTTAAGTTTACCTGCCTTGTAAACACAAAAATAGTGGTTAAACGTGTATGGTATATGTTATCCGTGTGTAATGTTTTACTGCTGTGGTTACTGCTGAAACAGACAGAAATTGAATCTGTTTTTGTTTTGATCAATACATGTGCTAAGCATTCAGACCTCAAAATATATAAAATATTGATTGCCTCTTGTGTCATACTCATGGAAAAACAAATGTCTTTTGGCAGAACCATTTCAGCAAATGCTCATGACTGTTTTATGAGAAGTAAACCACCTTTTTAATATGCTGTAAATCAGTGCAACATTTATTTCCCAGAGAGTAGTTTGGAAGTCATGAATTCTGATTTATTTATAAAAGAAATATAAAATTGTGAGAAGGCTAACACCTATGCAAAGAACATTTAATGATTTTTTGTGTTGTTTTCCCCAACACGACAGACCTAAACACATTTTGCTGTGCTTTGTAGACAGTAGGCTAGTGTTAATTTTGATCTGTCTTACATGCTGTTTGTTTAATGCCTCTTTCCATCAGTTGTTGGTCTGGAAGAACAGAAGGGGCTCTTGAACAAAGAACTTGCATCACTGACGCAAGTCTATGCCAAGGTAAGTGAAAATGTGAGATTAAGTATAAATATATCTGGCAAACCATTTTTTAACAAATTTTTTATCTTACCCAAGTGGCATATATACCGTATGAATATTAATTTAGGAAAAAAACCTGAATATAAGACTACCCTATAGGAAAAAAAGTTTTGCTAGTAAATATTAATTAATGTAAACAATTGTTTTATATTTAATAAAAAATATGATTGAAAAAATTAATTTTTTGTTTATATTTTCTTTTATTTGCCAACCTGCCCCCAATTATGCGCATCTGCCCTCATTTATGCACATCCGCCCCCAGGCAGTTACCTTACCAATGCATCCCTAGTCTTGTCACCCGTGGTTCAGACTCCCTGGTCTCTAGTGGGGGCAGCTGGTGGACATCTGCATGATAGAAAACCACTGCTGCCCATTAGTTCCGCTGGGGCTTCTATGACTAGAGCACCGGAAGGTCTTGTCACGCCAGTGCTCTTTCATAGAAGCCCCAGCTGATGTGCCGGCAGCAGCGACGTTCATCGGGTGCCAGAGAGAAGGATCCAGGTTCCCTGCAAAGCTGCTGGGGATCCTCCGCTGCTGCCAGCACTTCTGCCGGGGCTTCTATGATGGAGCACCGGAAGGTCATCTGATGTTGGTGCTCTGTCTAAGAAGCCCCAGTGGCAGCAGAGGTTGCCAGAGAGGAGGATCCAGGTCCCCTGAAGGGAATCTGGATCTTAGTCTTAGTCTATTTGAGGCCTGACTGTAAGGTGACCTTGAATATAAGACGACTCTGGGGAAAAAAACTCGTCTTATAATCGAGCAAATACGGTATATTATCCCAAGAATGGAAGGCACCCTCGAATCCATACATTTACTTGCCCCGGTGCTGATCCTCGACCACAGTTGGACATCCATGGAAAGAATATGAGCACTCTCAGCACTGTGAGTGCTGATTGTATAAATATATAAAATGTATACAATCGTTTGTGAGTGTTATGTGGAATGAAAGGTGACATTTCAGAGATATTCCATTTCCAGAGAGAAAAGCAAATAACCATTGTCTAATATACAAAAAGGCACAAAATTGATAATTCATTGAACTTGTATTTCGGCTTACAGAGCTCATTAGTGGTTTATTCTGTACGGTAACAAATATACAACAAACACAAGACTCAACCAAAACATGTCAATAATGCTGTACCTTGAGATCAGGGAGACATTAATTTCATTGTTATTGGTGTTATCAGCAATTCTTTATTCCCCATGTGTCATATGTGTTTGCAATATAGTACCACAAATCTGTTTGTAATTCACCCTGTAGGCGTCTTCTTGTAAAGTCTTCACACGGACTTTAGACATTTCCAACGTGACTTTTATCTATGCTAACAATAAAGAGTAACTCTGGAACGAAATTCTAATTCTGAAGAAATATGTATGTCAGTGGCTGGAGGCTTAGCTCTGTGGTCCTGGAGATGAATTACAACTCTGGCTGGTTGCTGCATCGAGAAACCTTTCTTTAAACTGTGTTTTAAAGAAAAAAAAACATTTATGTGATTTATTTCATTTTCGCAGGTCTTAAAGAGTTACAAGGAGTTGCGGTATCAGAGATCTCTGTCAATGGAGGCTGCCCGTATTTCTGGCCGGATTACTCCACTTCAGGGCTTGTAAGTTGTGAAGATAACAGCTTGCGAATTATCGACGTTAAAAAATAATGGATAAGTGTTGTATGAACTGTTGAATTATAAATATGGCATTAACCTAAGTCAATGTATAAATATATAAGGGGGCAGTACAGAGATCACTCCCAGGACCTATTTATACTCAGGACTGTATCTATAACAAGGGGACATACTCTACGGCTGGAGGAAAGAAGGTTTCTACACCAGCACAGACGGGGGTTCTTTACAGTAAGAGCGGTGAGACTATGGAACTCTCTGCCAGAGGAAGTGGTAATGGTAAACTCAATAAAAGAGTTCAAAAGGAGCCTGGACGTGTTTCTTGAAAGCAATAATATTACAAGTTATGGATATTAGATTAGTAGGGACAGAACGTTGATCCAGGGATTTATTCTGATTGCCATATTTGGAGTCGGGAAGGAATTTTCCCCCTGGTATGGGGCAATTGGCATCTGCTTCATAAGGGTTTTTGCCTTCCTCTGGATCAACACAGTAGGGACACAATATGTATATAGGTTGAACTTGATGGACTTTGGTCTTTTTTCAACCTTATGAACTATGTTACTATGTTACAGTGTTAGTAAAGATTATAACACTTTTGTGGAGTAACTCAAACACAATGTCCTTTAGATAAAATAAAAATTATAACCGTGAAACCGCACCAACCGCAAGTATACTGAAACGTTCATGGGGTATTGCGTAACATTATACTGAACATATACCAAGCTAGTGACTAAAAGGTAATTACAACCAGCAGAACTGTAGATGGGCGCACAAATGGAAATTGCTCTGTGTGAGACTTTTGCCTCCTGCATCAAGAGCGTGGTTGAACATGATGGACTTGTTCCTCTTTAAACTGGAATTACTATGCTGCTATGAGCCTTATTTCCTGATTTCAATAAGTAAGCAAAGCATGCTCCAATATTAATGCAGTAAAATGCAGTGGATTTCATGCAAAATGGACTGAACTTTCAGTAAAAAGGACTGGACTATTTGAGGACTGGACTATTCTAAGCTGTCTGTTTAAGTGTTTTTTTCACTGATGACTATTCGATGACTTTTCTCTTAAAAGTAACTTGTATTTAGTCTCCCTCTAGTGTTGTCATGGTGAGTTGGTTTTGAGATTTTTGGTTTGCGTGGATATAACTCCTACCTAATTTGAAGATCTTTCAAATATCCTTAGTTCAGCACAACACACTACAAATTGAAAAATGTAATCTTGAAACCATTATAAAGAATGTGCAGATTAAGTCACTCATATATTAAAGTAAAACACATATTGGAGTTTATTTTGCATGGACAACAATGCATTTTCCTGCATGTAAATTGGTGCATGCTGTTTGTATTGGAATTTTTACAAAAAAATCTGTTGCAGCTAATAACAATGGAGTCTGTGCAAAATTGACTCTAAAATGCAATATTTAAAGAAAGAAACAAAAAATAAAACAAACCCTAAATCTAAAAATTGGAGATTAGGCTGTCCCTACCTACAACATGTGCCGTTCCAGTGAGGCCAACAGGGTATTTACCTCCTCCCTGAGAACCACAATGGTCTCAGGATAAAGAGGGAAGTCCTCTCTGAAGTTCAGTAGGCACCTAACATTGCTTGCGTGACTGTGGTAGTAGCTCAGCAGCTTGCACACAGTGTTTTAAAGACAGGCTGAGGCTTTTGCAGGGTGTGTGAACATTTATGTGTGTGGGGGTTTGTTACTGTGTATATCAGGGTATTTAGTCTGTCTAGTTGTGATAATATGAGTGTGTGTATGAGATTGTCCGGCTGTGTTAGTGTGAGTGCCCATCCCAAGATCAGGCTCTGCATCTGCCACTCTCCTACACTACATAAAAACTCCAGTAGAGCACCTTAGCGACCCATCATCAGTGTTATAGATTCACTTAACTCAACAGTGTTGGCCAAGTACCCTTGTTTAAGAAATATTAATTTAAAAATGTTTTGTACTATTTATACCTACAGCAGTGGCCTAGAACAGGGCTTGACAAATTTGTTGTGAATCTAGGCGCCAGCTAAAAAAGTTAGGAGCCAGGATTGTTTTAAACTAACAGTTGGTCAGGAGGGATCTGATCATCATCAGCCCACTTACTAAACTCACAGCATTTGACCTGGAAGCACCCTGGACTTTCAGGTCAGTGCTGTTTTTTTTAAAAAAATATTATTATTAAACTCTTTCAATGCTGATGTTCCATTGGAGCACAGCATTGACTGATATTTAGTCCCCACAAGCTTGCGGGGACAAATGTTAACCCCTGCAATGCCACGAATGTGTCATACACAATTGAGGCATTGAAGGGGTTAACGCTGCACTGTCGCTCCGCAATCGCGGGTTCAGCCTACAGAATGACTCCGTGGGAGTGATCACAGGCTCGGGGCAGACAGCAGCAGCGCACCCGTGATCACCACATGGGGGCATTTTTTAGGGATTTAACAGGCTGACAAACACCTAGGCGACCTGGCGTCTGGGATTTGTCGAGCCCTGGCCTAGAAGATATACATTTTATTTTCATGTTTATAAAGAATTCTTTATACTGGTCTGGCAATGCCATGTGGATCAGGTACATGCCAAGCCAAGCCATGCCATTAGCTATTATATTTATGACATTGGGAATTTAGATATACATCCTCTAGAGACACTACATTGATGATGTTTTGATCATTTGGGGTGTGTTCCTTCCCATACATCCAGTGGAGGTTCGGTTTCTAGATTCTAAAACATCTAATATATTCTATAGCCTTCTTTACTCCAACTGACCATCATAGTTACATACACTATTCCAGATGTCACCATCCAAATTTGTGAGCTCATGGCTACAGTTTATAGATGAATACTGACAAATTTTATTTTGTGATGTTTTAAGAGATTAACCCTTTTTTAAAACAAAAAAGCACAAAACATAAAATATTGCAGCACCTAGTTTATTACCAGACAAAAATAAAGTAGAAAAAACACCAAACCTAAAGGCTTTCGCAAATGTGGAAAATGTACATGGTTTGTCAGTGCTAAACGGGACATATGATAGATTATTTTATTTGCTGTTCTACTATATTATAGTTTATTTATTACAATCTCCTTATGGCATATAATTTATAGGTAGAACCTCTAGGTCAGGTTTCAGAATATTGGGGTAATGTTGAAAACAAAAAGATAAAACAAATTGTTCTGAGACATTGCAATTAATTGTCCCTATTTTTCAAGAAATTCTTCTCATTATAGGCATTGATTTTATCGTTACTTGCTCTAGAGTCTCTGCAGATTTATAAAATAGGCGCATATTTTCACGGGGGTCTTTAATTAGAACGAGATATTTTATCTAACCGGCCAAAATGTGCCTAGACTTCTGCCACGTAAAACGTTGAAGGTGCTTTTCCACTTGCTCTTCTGAATTTGACATTTTGCTACTAAATCCAGCGTTCGAAACGTGGTTCCCGATACTGCTTAATGTCCAAACCCTTCCAAGAAAGAAATCTTCATGTGAAATTTGGCCTGGTTCATCATTTTTGCCCAAACACTTAATTGTCATGTGAACTAAAAGCAGGCCCTAATAGGTTGTTACCATAGAAGCTAGAAAAAGGATATTTAACGTTTGTTTTCTTTTTATGTGATTAAAGCTTCATACAAAGGAATAAAATGACAGATCTGTTAATTTTTATTTGTTCAACATGCCAGAGAGCAAAAATGAATGTTTTGCCTATCTTTTTTTCAGAGAAAAGAAGGTGTTGCTGCTCGATTTCCAGGAAGCACCGTCATCCATAGAGAGCAACTCTGACAACGGATTTCCAGAAATAATCCCCACTGAAAAGGTTTTTTCATGTCAACTTCCTTCATTAGAAGCCTTTATAAAAAATTTTTGAGGTTTTAGAGGCATGTTTTCAGTCTGTTTATACAATGAGCACTGTTTGTAGCGCTATGTTTGTCGTGTTTTGTTTGGTGTTTTATAGGATTTGTGGGATAGATGTAAAGTTCATATGTATTTAGAGGAAATAAAGCTAGTTTTGGATGAAGTCCCTGACACATGAGCCTAGCAATGCCGTCCCCTCTGTCCCTTTTTCTTTTCCTGATGTTTTTTGTTTTCTAGTATTTCAGCATGTTTGTTGCGCAATAGATAATTGATATGCTTGTCCCTTACCTCTGTGTGCTTACAGATCTTCCAGAGGTAGAACAAGTGAGTGTAATAATGAAACAATCAACAGATGCATTATTACTGTACCTTTACTCGACTATGATTTAAAAGTAACCATTGATTACCAAAATAATTTGCATATTCACAAACTGACCTGGCTACAGTGCTGTTTGACATGGGCTGGTATTGTATCTTTTGTTCCTTTTCGGGGACCTTATGTAAACGTCTATAACATCTCAGCGCCTTATGTGTTTGATCCCTGCTATGTATCCGAGATAGGACTGTTTTGCGCTCTATTCTAACACGTGCCATTGTAACATTGCTTTCCGTATGCTATGTACCTTGGATATGTGGCTATACCTTTCTTTTAATAAACAGAGAATTGAGAAAAAAAATAAAGCTGTCAATAATGCTACTTCTACCTACACCTTTTCTCTGATCTCTAAATACTTCCATATTGTTCCCTTTGCTTTACTTTGGTATACTCTTTACCTTATTTGTTATTATCTCCTCTTATTATTCTTTTGTTTGTTTCCATACAACTATTCATCACATTTCTCATTCCTTAACTGCTCCCCCATACACTTTGATCCTGTCCGTATTGTGTCATTAATAGCTACGTAGCTGGTCTGTGCAGCATCCTCCGCATCCTGGTTACTTTTCTATAAACTATTATTTCATAGTTCTAATTATGTTAGATAAATATATATTTACCTGTTTTAGGGCTTATCTGAGGGGTTTAAGAAAATAAAAGAACCCAAGTCTCAGATTTCCGCGGATGTTACCAATGGTAAAACAGATGCAGAAAATAACAGCCTTACTTTGGAAAATGAGTTGAAATCACCAGACATAACCATAGAAGAAGTACAAGGTAACAAGTTAACATAAATAAAATGGAGTCTACTATGCAAAAGTCTACATGAAACTGGTTAGAATAAAACCATTTAACATTATTAATCAAGCAATAAAACAGTATAAGGAGGCTCCATGGCTGATGTAGTTGTTTCAGTTGGTGCTTTCTATGATCATAAGAAGGTACTATAAAATCTTTAAATAAACTATTATTATTATGTTTTATTTATATAGCGCCAACAATTTATGCAGCGCTTAATACAATACATATATTCATGGGATATGACAAGACGAGAATTGACAGACTAAGACAAACCGATACATTAGGTGGAGAGAGCCCGGCTCGCAAGCTTAATGACTTAGTTTAATGATTTACCTTAGGCGAGTCCAGGCAGTCATTAAACTATCACAGGATTGTTATAGGCTCTACAGGTCAGGAGTTTAAAATTGATTCTGGAGCAGGATCCAGTTGAGTGAGTGAGGCAGCGTGAAAGGAAAATGAGTCTATCAGCAGTGATTGGGATGGGTCGGAGCAGTGAAAGATAGGAGAGGGGAGATCAGTTTAGTAGGGAGTTGCAATAATCCAGACGACATAACACAACGGAGTTGATTAGTATTGTAGTTGTGATGCTTGTAAGTGTCTGACCTCCACGGTTTTTTTTTGTTGGATCGATTTGTTTTTGTTTTTTGAGCCCATACAGTAATTCAGGAGCCAGAGGTGCAGTCTGTGGTTGATGAAATCATTCATTCTACTCCAGAATTAAAGTTGAATTCTGAACCATTTGAAGCAAGGTAAGAATTTTGTCTTTTTGCCATACTGGGTTACAAAACATTTTTCCGTGGAACATAAAGTAGTGATGTATGTATGTAAGCATTCACAAACACCTGGTTTTATCTTTTGTTCCAATAAAGGTCCTTTATCTGCAGACCTGTAGGCCGTCATGATGATATGGTTGACTTACTCTGCTCAAACGCAACACTGTGCCGATTCTTTATGGCAATGCCAATGACTTCTGTTCCTCCATTGTGTTTACCACAGGGCTTGACAAATTCGTTGTGAATCTAGGCGCCAGGTAAAAAAGTTAGGAGCCAGGATTTTTTTTAAAACTAACAGTTGGTCAGGAGGGATCTGATCATCATCAGCCCACTTACTAAACTCACAACATTTGACCTGGAAGCACCCTGGACTTTCAGGTCAGTGCTGTTTTTTTTTTGTTTGTTTGTTTGTTTTTTTATGTTTTTTTTTTAACTCTTTCAATGCTGATGTTCCATTGGCGCACAGCATTGACTGATATTTAGTCCACACAAGCTTGTGAGGACAAATGTTAACCCCTGCAATGCCACGAATGTGTCATACACAATTGTGGCATTGAAGGTCTTAACGCTGCACTATCGCTCTCATGGAGCGATCAGGCAGCAGGGGAGGGTTGGGGCTGGTCTTCACATTCATGTGGAGACTGAAGAACCCTCTCCCCCTGTCCCTGAAGCTGCCTCTGGCAGCTGGGACATAATTGCTGGTCTATAGACCAGCCATTGCAGGGAGGAGTATCTGAAGACTCCTGTAGGCTTCAATGCCTACAGGAGTCATCAAAGGGCTTGTGAGGGCTCGTTTTTGCTGTTGCTGGTCTGCCTGGGCTTCCAGGCAGACCACCAGCAGCAGAGCCTCGTACAAAACAGGAATGAACCCCTAAAATGCAGTGATCGCGGCATTGAAGGGGTTAACGCTGCACTGTCGCTCTTAACCCCCTTTCCTGAAGCTGCCTGTGGCAGCTGAAAACGTGATTGCAGGTTTTCCTGCAATCGCGTCTTCATCCTACCGAATCACTCCGTGGGATCACAGACTCCTGGGCAGCAGCGCCCCCGCGATCAGCACGATTGTGGTGACGTGGGGGCATTTTTTGGGGGATGTAGCAGGCTGACAAACACCTAGGCGCCAGGACAAAATTCTCAGTCGCCATGGCGACCTTGCGCCTGGGATTTGTCGAGCCCTGGTTTACCACATGCTTTATGATAAGCAGTGAGTGTGTTTGTTTACTAGATTGGGCTCAGATAACAGAGGCTAATATGCGGCTGCCTAAAAACGTATTATTTATATTATTATATTATGCAAACACTAAAACTGTTTTAAAAAACAAAACATCACAATATTTTTGAAAGGTCACTTTTAATCTGATGCTGGTAATAAAAATTGGTGGAAGCTCCCCTTTAAGTTTGTGTCCTGTTATAAGATCAAATGTTATGTTAATGCTGATTTCTATTACAATTTTTATTATCTTCTATTAAACAGTTAAGCACCAAACCTTTTATGTTTTTGTTAATATTTTAGCAGGCTATCTATCAGGTTTTCAGGTAATAGTAATAAAAAAATTGGCAAGTATGTTTCTTTTCTCTTCTACATAGAAGAGGGAAACTCGGCTTGCAACTAACCACTGCTGCCTGATTGGCTGCTACCTGGAGCTCTCCCTTTTTGGGATGTCGTCAGTAGTCCCGCTGATGTTACATTTGAGGCTAGCCCCATGCGCAAGAAAACTGGCTATAGTAGGGTGTGCCGCGGTCCCGGAGTTTCCCTTTGGTGACCCAGAGAAGCAGGAGAGGGACTAGGAAAGTTGAGCTAAAGGAATATGAGAGGGCATTAATGTGCAGCGTTGTAAGCGTCCTTAAACAAGTGGGTCTTGTGGGATTTTTTGAAGGACCGAAGGCAGGGAGAAAGGCGGATAGGCCGTGGGAGGGCATTCCAGAGGATAGGGGCAGCTCTTGTGAAATCTTGTAAGCGTGCATTAGAGCTGAGGATAGAAGGAGATCATTGGATGAGCGGGGAGACCGGTGAGGAGTATATTTAATTGTAACCAGGTCACACATGTCTAGTGGTCAGGTGAATTGAATTGAATTTGCTTTCAGAAATGTTAGTTTTCACCTAAAATTGATAATTGAACAATGTATGATTTTGCATTTATGTAGCACTCCGTTGGCCCTTTTGGTGTTGGACCAGGAAGAGGCGACACGTAACAATGATTCTCTTTTTGCTGAGGTGTATGGAACAAGCCCAGGATTCATTTCAGATATAGATGAGGGTGCGGACTTGCAAGGTAACTTCTGTGCATTATAACATTACATCTAAAGCTATTACAGCAAATTTATTTACATTAAAAATGTAACTTTGGTTGATGCGTGTGCTGTGCTGTAGCTTCCTAAAAACATACAATAAATTATACATGTTGGGTATTTCTGTTACATCAGTCTTTGGTCCTATAGTGAGGAATTCCCT
This sequence comes from Spea multiplicata, assembly GCA_009364415.1. NCBI lineage: Eukaryota > Metazoa > Chordata > Amphibia > Anura > Pelobatidae > Spea > Spea multiplicata. The sequence goes on from VKOC01023896.1 coordinate 11,083, forward strand.
CATTGTTTTAGCCTCCAGCACCATTCCGTTTATCTACTACCTAGGGCTGCAACTAACAATTATTTTCATAATCGATTAGTTGGCCGATTATTTTTTCGATTAATCGGATAAAAAAATGAATGTAAATTTTTCATGTATTTAAAATAATTTAATAAACAAATTATGTTAAATACAAACAGCAGAATAAAAAAAAACCTTTGATAAAATGCATTCTTGTCTTTATTTCCCAACCAGCCCCCCAATTTATGCACATTTGA
>VKOC01023897.1:0-19902 GCA_009364415.1 Spea multiplicata
GCAGCATATCTCGGGGGGGTGGGGGGAGAGTGGCAGCATGTCTATTAAAAAAAAACACCAAACTTTTAGGGTGCGGCCTATATACGGGGGCGGCCTATATCGGAGCAAATACGGTATATACAAAATACTCATTTTATTATGTGGATAACATATTACCCTGAAATACCAAAAACATTTTATTTCGTCTACTGTAGGTATGAACACGTTTTTGGAAGAGTGTCTCACTATAACTTATGTGTAACAAATGCAATGAAATATGATTTGCTGGTCAACTGGAATATCAGGTAAGATGAAAACAAACAAACCTTTCTTGTCGCTGGAGGCTCCGGCAGCAGGAACGCAGGGTCGCAGCTAGAGCCGCAGTTTTGATGAACAGTTGGGGGTGCAGTCGTGGCATAGGAGGCAGGGTCCAGAACGAGGGCCGGATTTAAAAATCTGGAAATGCTTCTCTCTGGGACCCTGTTGTGGTCCATTACTGTGTATCATTGCCTGTGTTCCTGATTTAGGATATTATGACCCCCTGCCTGACTACTCTCTGCTTAGTGATTCTGCACCTTTGCCTGTATCTTTCATGTACCAGTTCTGGCCGTCTGACTACCCGCTTTGTGTTTTGATTTCTGGCTTGTACGACTACCCGCTCTGTGTACTGGCCTGGCTATCCTGACCATCCTGCTTGAGTTAACCCCTACGGTGCTATACTGCCTGTGTGTATCCTGCCTGAAGCTGACCCTACACCTTGCTATATAGACTTAGTACCTTTATTACCTGCCAGCACTAAGGCCTCCTTGCTGTTGGGATCATCTTAGTCCTGGATAATTGCTACTAAGGGCTTCTCTCTTGGTAGCAGTGTTCTGGGCAGAAGAACTTCCGCGGTGAGTGCCACAAGTGGGGAGACGTTACAATTAGCACGCAAATCCACAAGATGCAAACTAATGTACTGTTATTAGAAACCTTGTGAAACCGAACTAATGCCACCAAATATTTTAATTACATTTCTTGCAGTATATAAAATTGCCCTTTTATGAGTTGTTTTATTCATGAAAAAAGATAAACTGATACGTGTTGTTGTAATTGTGAGTTTTAATTAGATTACATTGACAGGTATATTTTACAGTATTGCAACAGTTAATATACACTAATACTGTATTAGTAAACAGGGTCTTGCTCATGTTCGCATTAGTAAATAGATTGGAAAAAGATGCCAGCCGATTTAAATATTTCTAATTGCCAATATTCCCTTTTTTGTCACTTCAACTTCAACCTGCATTATCCACAGTATTCTTTACGTTTTCATTGCTACAGAGCTACAACACTATATGACAAGCCTGCTTCTACATTTCAAGAGAGTCCATTGGAACTTCAGCACAAGTTATTCATGAAACTTTCCACAGTTTACTCTCACTTTAAGGCTCCGTGAGTAATACAGCATTGTTTTTTTTATTTTAGACCACATTGCTCAGTCATTTTTCAAAACCTTTGGTCTGTTAATATTTTACCATTATACTGTTAAACTACTGACATAACTGTTTTGTACAATGTATAGATTGTACCCCCCCCACTCCATTACTTCCGTTGCAGCCTCAATTCTCTTCATTGGCCATTCAAGCTATTGATGAGCGAGCCTTAGAACCAGCTAATAGGGGTTCTACACCAGGAGACACTTCAATTCCAAGTAATCTCCGCATTACCCTGTTCTCGGGTATCCTTGGCTGCGTAAGCACAATCCCCGCTTTGTCCTCTGAGATTCTTTCGTGGTTCCCTCAGTGTACCAAGACCTGTCTCCTGAAGCCAGTCAAACTTCCCAGATTCAGAAGTTTACTTTACTTTGATTGTGAAGCCCTAACGGACATGACCCATAACGATGGCAATGCCAGCTCATGGTCCCTGGTAGCAGTACAGGCATTTGAGTTTCTAAAGATTCAAGTGATGGCCTATGTTGCAGCATGTCATATCTGTGCACAAAACAAAACCCCCAGCCACCTTCCAGTGGGTTTGCTACAGCCCATACCTAATGATGAGCACCCCTGGAGGCCTCTGTCTATGTATTTTATCCTCAGCTGATACTAAAGAACAGCCTTTCATCCCTCCATTTCCAGAGTTAGCTGCTAATCAGCACCTCTCTGCCCTTATTGTTACTTTACAAGCCAGGAAATGACCATGTGCCTCACTGAGACTTGGCTGCAAATCAATGGAACTGTGCGGCGGCTAGGAACTGCGGCGATGTCCGCCGACAATTGTTGTCCCACCACGTCGCTCTTTTGGGGTTACACTATGCTCGTGGTGGGCAACACTCTGAGATGTCTATGGAGGGGGAGCTCATTTGGGAACTGTGGTTTTATTGCTCATTGTGATGGGAGCGACCTGTACCCAGACTGGGTACACCCGCCAGACAATCCTTCCTTCTCCTCATGTCCACCGGGAACACGAAACTTCAACCGCCAGGCAGGACTAGCGTCGAAGACGGCAGGAAACATTGCTCTTCGGAACCTCGAGGGCAGTGACAAGGGCAGCATCGAGGCTTACCCCAATAACAAGACAGGATTGAGGTAAAACAGGAACTAACTTTATTGAGGAACAATCGCCACCAGCCTCCAGATAAATATGGCCTATAACCAATGTTCCCTCTAAGTGTTCATGGGTAGTGTGTTCAGAAAATTTCTCTTGTGCAAAATTTTTTCCAGAGCCAAAATTTTGTGCGCACAATATGCTTCTGCACATGTTAAATTTAAATTGTAAGTCTGTATTTGGTACAGCTCGCTCATGCACTACATTATAGTGTGATAATATAGTATTAGTTACACAACAGTATTACTTATTGTAATGTCAACCTGTCGGACAGACAAGCCTCTCTCCTAATGTCCACTTTGTTTTGTCACACAGTCCATATAAAGCAAAGTTGGTGGAGCTGAAAAAAATCACATGGCAAGGGGGTGGAGCTATATATTTCTACCCCTTTTGACTCCACTTCCATAGTCTATTTTAAAGGTGAAAGTCTCGCTGCATAAGTAAATTATGAGCAAATCACGAGCGCAGGGGGGTGTACCTAGCGTATGTGGCACCACCCCACATGCACACACTTTAAAACTGCTTCTATCATTGATAGGGGTACAGCATAACTGTTATTATATACTAAGGCAGACATTGACGGTGGTGCTGAATAACACCTATCACTATATACTAAGGCAAACATTGACCATGGTGCAGCATAACTGCTATCATTATATACTGGGGCAAACATTGATGGTGGTACAGCATAACACCTATCACTATACATTGAGCCAGGCATTGACAATAATGCAGCATAACCCCTATCAATATATACTAAGCCAAACATTGATTTGGTGTTGGCCTACCACTTCGGTGTCTGGCCTAGTATATAGTAGAGATGCACCGAAATGTAAATTCTGGACCGAAATGGAAAATTCAGCGTTCACTTGACCAAAACCGAAAATGACCCCCCACACCCACAAAAAATATATAATATATTAATATTGTTATTGAATTCTTAATAAAAGTGTGATTGACAAACCAAAATTGGACAAAAAAAAAATCAATAACAATATTATATAACAGCAATCACACTCTTATCATGCCCAGGCAGCCAGTACATCCTGGAACCTGGGCATGATAGGAATCGGATTACAGCCTTCCTATGCCATGCTATTCCACCCCACTTACATATCCATGCTATCCCACACACACTTATTCACAAACATCCAGTTTAAACTACAGCATAACACCCATCACTCTCCCACACTTACTAATCCACTCTCACGGAATGTTTTCCTATCTTTTCTCTGTCAATGTCACTTTTTCTCCTCCTCTTCTTCCTTCCTTCCTCTTCTTCTTCTGTGTCCTGTCCCGGTGCAGTGTGGAAGGTGGTGGGCGTGGCTTTGGTGTTGTGTGCCAGGATATGACATCAAATCCCGACGCACAGCATCAATTGCTGCGCGCATCGTAAGGGAGCAGGATTGGAGGTCTGCATTAACAGACCTCCCGCTTCCTTGATTGTCCTTGATCTTCCCAACCGAGCATGCTCCTCTAGCGGCAGACATTACTTTCCGTCTCTGCAGGGGTGCCGTGCGGACTGCCCCGCCCCTGCTAGGCATGCTACTGGTTGTGCGCACAATTTATCACAATTTATCACATGATTATTTTGTGTATCCTACGGGAATTTTGACACAGTGGTGGAATTTCTGGCATTGAGAATAACTTTGGAAAGTTCGCTGTGGGGCATATCAAAAGCCTTGAAGATTGGATAGTAAGGTTATCTCATGTTTACAGCTGGTAAATTATACCTCCAACACTTAAGGAAATTGTTATGGTGTGCCTCACTGTAACTGTCTTAATTTGACATTAATATGCTGCTAGTAATCTGACAACGATTTTCGTTATCGATTAGTCGAATCGATTTTTATCAATTATAAAAAGGGTTTTCTCAGAGCAAATGCTCTGAAAAACTCCTCTCCTTTTTATAATCCAACCTCAAACAAATCGGATTATAACACTACAATCCAGATCCACTGCGACGCTGCAGGGGACCTGGATTCCCCTCACTGTCAGCCGGTGGGTGTCCGTGCGACAAGACAACTTTTTCACCTCTCCCAGCGCCAACATCACATGACCTTCATCTAGGTCCATTGTGGAAGCCCCAGTAGAAGTGAAGGGGAGTAACAGAGGCTGTCTGTGCGCATCGTGCAGACCCCCACCGTCTGACAGAGAATCCAGGTCTCCTGCAGAGGATCATCCTCTTTGTCAGCTGGTGGTTATCTGTGCGATGCACACAGACAGCCTCCATTACTACTTCACTTCTGCTGGAGCTTCTATGAAGCTCCAGTGAAAGTGCCTGTCAGCAACTGAGGTTCACAAGACACCAGGGAGTCTGGGAGAGAGGCAGAGTGGTGTGTGGGAGTCAGGGAGGAGGCAGAGTGGTTTATGGGTGCATTATAGGGGTGTATGGGGTGGTATAATGAATTTCAGGGAGGCAAAGTGGCATATGTGGGGGGCTAGAGTGGTGTATGGGGGGTGTAATGAATTTCAGAGTGACATATCTGGGGGAGGCAGAGTGGTGAATCAGGGAGTACATTTTATTAATGTAATTAGTTTGTTTTTCTTATATTAAAGTTTTTTTTGTTTTTTTTTTTAAACTTCTTTATTACACGGAGAAGACAAAGCATATAACACAATGACAGTCGTATACAGACATGACAAAACAGGCATGTACAAATACAAGTGATGCACAATACAGTATCATATATAGAGCAAACAATAATCCAGGTGACCGAAAATAAATTTAGGCAGATGACAATCATGGAATCAACCCTAAGGTGTAAAAAAAAAATCTCCATGTCCCAAAGATGTTAATACCTTTTTTATAGCCACAATACACAGGTTACAACATGTACACACCCAGTCCAGAGATCAAAACCCTGGTATGGGGCGAGTACCTTTCAAGACCTGAAGGCAAAACCACCCAGTGGTATTAAATGTTTGAAATAACGACAGCCTGGTATCGCTATCTAGTGTCGCAATATACGGGGACCAACGATTGAACAAAAATTTTACTTTGCTCTCTTTATGAAGAACAGCTTCAAGCCAATCCATTTGAAACAAAAAGCGCAACCGCGACAAGACCAAAGGTAGCGTTGGCGGCTGGGGAGCAATCCATTTTGTCAATATAGCCCGTTTTGCTACTGCTGAGAGAATGAGCAAAAGAAATTTAGCTCTTGCTACAGTGGGAGAAACATGGTCGGGAAGTATACCGAAAATTGCCCATTCTACAGAGATTGCAAAACGAATGCCCAGGGTGTCTGTAAAGTACAATTGCAACGTGTTCCAAAATGGGGCAATAGAGCTACATGACCATGGGCCATGAAGGAGGTCAGCACCTGGAACACCGGGAATGGTCTGATAAGCACATTTAAAAACTGGAGCTTGGGGGTGACATATGCTTTATGCTAAATCTTAAGGAACATCTCACTATAGTCCCTAGATACCAAGACTTTAGAATTGCACGTGTACGCCTGGAGAACCTGTTTTGGACTCAAATTCGGAAAATCAGCTTTCCAAGAGGTAACACCAGTTCTGTGGGACTCCCAATCGATGACCGGTCTGATCAGATTATATATTGTGGACATTGTGAGCAGTGTGGCGGGGGATAATATTGTTACCTGGTCTAAAGGGTTGTTGGAATTAGCCCCAGAAAGGTAAGGAAGTAGAGTGTTAACATAGTTACGGAGCTGAAGGTAGTGAATAGGGTGAATCTGAATAGTAGAGGATTTAGATTGGAACTGTCAGTAGGACAATAATTTACCCGTTCGCGGGTCACGAAAATCACCCACGGCGCGACCCCCCGCCCGGGCTAGTCGTCTAGACACCATCCTTCCTCCCATGCTGAAACTGTGGGTTACGGACCAGGGGCAAGAACCGAGAATAATGAACCTCCAAATCCAGGCGACGTCTAACACGCTCCCAGGCCTTCAACGTATGAAATAACAAGGGATTGGAGACAACGTCCGACGGTAAGTTAGCTTTAGACAGATGCAGGAGAGAGGCCAAAGAAACGGTTGGAGATAGTTGTTGCTCCAGGGTCACATTAGTGAATCTAGACCTGCCACGCAGCCAATCCACCACATAACGGTAATTAGATGCCAAATTATAGTCCAGTAGGTTAGGTAAATTCACCCCACCATTATGAGCAGGCTGTTGGAGTTTTACCAACGAAATTCTAGCTTTTTTGTGAGACCACAGGAACTTATGCAGCAACGCATTATGATATTGGATGTCCTTCTTCTTCAAGGTAATGGGCAGCATGTGGATTGGATATAATAGTTTGGGGAAAAAGGCCATTTTATATAGGTGGCATCTACCTAAAAAGGAAAGATTAAATTTGGACCAGGTTTTAAAAGAGTCCTCCATTTGACGCAACAATGGGGGAAAGTTTAATTTATAAAGATGTGCCAAATTCGTGGGAATAGTAAGGCCCAAATATTTCAAAGAGGGAAGCTGAGTCCAATTGAAGGGGAACGACCCACCCCATCCGCGCTTAGCCTGGGGGAAAATGGGAAGCGCCTCAGTCTTAAACTTAATTATTAAGAAACCTGAGGCCTTATGAAATTGATCAAATAAGTTAAGTAGGTAAGGCATCGCTGCTTTGGGGTTAGAAAGATACAACAAAAGATTGTCAGCAAAGGCAGCAATCTTTAGTTCAATATCACCCACCCTGATTCCTTCAAGCTCGGCGGAACGCTCAATGACACGTATTAGAGGTTCAATTGCCAGATTAAAAAGTAGAGGGGACAGGGGACATCCTTGACGAGTACCTCTGCCAAGGGAGAACCAACGGGAATTCAAATTATTCACCGAAACCTGAGCCATCGGCGAATGGTACAATGCCCGAAACATCGAGTGGCGCAAAAAACCAGTTTGAGAGGGGGAGGTGAGTTTCATTAGAATAGGTTGCAATCGAGAGGCCATCATTTTTGTATATATTTTTAGATCTTGGTTCAACAAGGAAATGGGGCGATAGGAGGAGAGCAAGGTAGGGTCCCTGTGAGGTTTGGGAAGGACTATGATGCGGGGGAATCCCTCCTTGCAGAAATCTGTTATAAACATCAGTAAGATGTGTCGGCAGGCACGTAGAAAGAAGTTTATAGTATTCGTCCCCCAGGCCATCTGGGCCTGGGGATTTGCCGTTAGGAAGGGATTTTATAGCAGCGGCAATTTCAGGAGGGGTGTAAACGGTTTAACCAAACGCTCGCAGTCTGCAGGCGACAGTTTTGGAATATTAGCCTGCCGAAACATTTGAAGCATCATGTCGGGGTCATTGGATTCTGAGGAGTAAAAATCCTCAAAGTACTTAGCAAAGAGTTGCGTAATTTCACTGGGGTCGGTCACAACCGATTGGAAAGTGTCCTGGAGTCGAGTCACATTATGACACTTAGACTTAGAGTGACGGATAAGATTGCCCAAAAGCTTGCCGGATCTATTGCCCCAGCGGAAAAAGTATTACGAGTATAATTATAAGAAAGCTGCGATATTCAAGTTTTTGATGGTGATTGAAACTGATGCTACTCTGATTGAAATTACATGTAATAAAATTAATTGTTCTGTATAATTGTTTAATCATACACTTAACAATATGACCTGTGCACGTGTACGTAGAAGAACTGATGCTGTTTTGAAGGCAAAGGGTGGATTTAGATTTTTTCTCTGTTTACATTTTGTGAAATAATAAAAATTAAACTAATAAAACTATTAACATGCCTATTTTTGAAAGCAACATTTTTTTCACACCTGCCTAATTCCAGGTCGGTAGAAATGGATTTGAAAGCATGCCTCTCAAGATGAACTTTAGGAATGTTATAATTGGATACATAGTTATTATTTTCATTTCGCCTATTTGTTTAGGTCTGATTCAGCAAGCCTGGAAGTTGAAAAATCTGCGTTTACAGAGTTTAACCTGAACACTGGCATTGTTTCTTACCGTAAAGAAAGACCAGCCCTTTTAATTAGCAGCACAAGCTGGACAGGTTAGTTCTTGCTCTTAACATTTTCTTCTTTACAAATTTAGGACCATGACTTCCTACTAGCTGGGCACCCCCACAATTTTTTTTTCGCAGGACTAGTAGCGGGTGTGTGTGTGTATATAATATATACCGTAGTGGCTCGGATATAGGTCGCACCTGAATGTAGGCCGCACCCTAAAAGTTTGGTGCTTTTTTAAAGAAAAAGTTTTGTAATAGATATGCTGCCACTCTGCCCACCCCCCAGGATTTGCTGCCACTCTTTCCCGTCCCCCCGACTTACCAGAGCAGACTCCCGATTGTCTTGCGGGGCCGGCGGGGGACATCTACATAATACGCGTATACAACTTCTGGTGCTGGCAGTAAACTGAAGTGCTGGCACCGGAAGTTGTATACGCGTATTGCGTAGATGTCCCCCGCCGGCCCCGCAAGACACCCGGGAGTCTCCTCTGATAAGTCTTGGGGGCAGAGGTAAAACGCATTGCGCGGAAACAATCTCCCTTGCCGGGACTCCCCTCGTGGGAATTCCCGGCAAGGGAGATTGTTAAAGAACATTGTGCAGACGTGCCGGCAGCGGAGGTTGTTTACACGCGCATCGCCGCAGCCGGTGAACGTCTGCGTGATGCGCTTAGACAATCTCCCCTGCCGGCACTCCCCCCTTGGGAAGTGCTGGCAGGGGAGGCTGTCTGAGCGTATCCGAGAGTAGGATACAGGTCCCCTGCACCGCTGCAGGGGATCTGTATCCTAACCCTGCTGCCTGCCAGGCGCCCAGAACTGCATGTCTTGGGCGTCGGGTGCCAGACCCCGAATATAGGCCGCACCCCCAATTTAAAGACTTAAAGTGGGGGGTGTGGCCTATATTCTGGCAAATACGGTATATATATATATATGTATATGTATATATCAGGGGCGTCCAACATGCGGCCCGCGGCCTCGAGGTGCGGCCCGCGTGAGATCGGCAGCCAGGATCACAAGAGCCCTGCTGCTTACTTGTGGGAGGGTCTATTCTCCGCTCCAGTCCTGCTTCCTCTGTGGGGAGAATGAGGGAGGCCACGCCCCCTGCTGAAATCTGTGATCGGCATCGAGAGCTGTAGTGAAGGTAAGGGGGTGGGGGAGGTTGTGTGAATGAGTATGCGTGATTGAAGGAATGAATCTGTGAATGAATGAATTTGTGTGTGTGTGTGATAGCATGGATGTGTAAGTGCTGGAACCTAGGCATGATGGGACTGATTGCTGTTAGCCAGCACACTCCTATCATGCCAAGTCAGCCAGTACATGCTGAAACCTTGTGTATTGATGCAGTATGGGGTCTGCACTTACAGCCACCCTGTACCAGCATGTACTGGCTGATTTGGGATGATAGGAGTGATTGCTAACAGCTAACAGCAATCTGCTAACGGCAATCAGTCCCATCATGCCTAGATTCCAGCATTTACTGGTTGCCTGGGTATAAAAAGAGTGTGTTTGCTGTTAGCAATCACACTCCTATCATGCCAAGTCATATTGTTGATTTTTTGTCCAATTGTGGTGTGTTACTTTTAATAAAAGTTACACACTAAAATTGGACAAAAAATACAATGCCCAGCCAACCAGTACATGCTGTAATCTGGGTACGCCTGAGATTGCTGTTAACAATCATAATATATATTTTTTGTACAATTTTGGTGTGTAACTTACATTTATTAAGTGTGTGTGGGGGTCATTTTCAGTTTCGGCTAAGTGAACCCTGAATTTTCGGTTTTGGTCCAGAATTTTCATTTTAGTGCATCCCTAAAATAAATAGAACTATTTAATTTTAACTTATCCAGAATGCTGAATTTGTAGTCACAAAAGATTCTAGGCCCAGAAATCAGTGAGAGGAAAAGTAAAGGTTTTGTGTCATTTACTTTGTTAATCTGCATATCTTTTTAAAGGCCATATTTTCTCACAGTGAAAAATGAGTGCGGCCCACGCACGTATACAATTCTGATGAAGTATGTGTGTGTGTGTATATGTAATATATATGTGTGTTTCATGAATGACTGATTAGCGGATTCTTCTATGGTTTTTTTTTTGATACATTACTACTACTAGTATGTGTTATGTTTTTCTATGGTTTGCAAAGAAAACCCTACTTGTCCTGGGAAAAAAATATAAAGCAGCAAGTTGCTTGCAGTCTTTCCTTGCTTCCTGGTTCCCTATGTGTGCACAGGATGGTGTGACGGCACACTGGTGGCTGCCCAAATATTTGGAGGACAGAATGACTAGCTGGTGTAAGCTTACTGGGTGACATGAGGGGGGGACTGGGGCGTAAGGGCAGCAGGGTTATAAGCATTTTCTACTCCATGCTGGTGTTGAGGATGGGGAGCACACATAAATTCATATTTTAGCAGCTCAGTGAATTGGACCATGGGCAGGCACAGCTGTAGAAATGTGACTGGTGAGGACTGACAGGGCACAAAACTTGGTGAAAGTGGTGAGATATGGGGACCTTGTAGGTTTGCATTGTGCTGCATAACTGGTGGTAAGGGAAGCTATTCCAAAACTGATTGAAATGTACTGCACTATAAAGGTAAGCCAGCAGCTGAAAGAGCTGGAACTCTACCCTGGATATAGTGGAGCAGATCCTTGTACAGCAGTGAACTCTTCACTCAATTGCCGACAACCCTCAAGTTGGCCCTTACATTTTTATTTTTATTTATTTTTAATCTTGGAGGGACATACTTGTCTGTAGATTGCATGAGATGGAGCACAAAAGGGCCATGGTGAGCAAAGAAGAGGTGGAGTTGGAAATTAGAGATTCCCAGCATCAGTGGCACCAACATGTCCAATTCCCAATCCCTTGCACCCATGCATAGCAGCAGACATTTGAGCAGAGGCCTTTGATACTATGGTGTGTAATGTAAAAGCTTACCACAGTCGGACTAGGCCTCTGAAATGGTCAAAGCGTACCTTTTTAAAGGGTCAGAGAGTAGGACGTAGTGTCAGTACACTGACCCTCTAAGTTATTAGGACCAGAAAACCTACCTGGCCAGACCTTTCCATAGTTGCCCAGCAGTTGCTTTTATGCCTACCTATCAGTGTCCAAAGCGAGTGTGTTTTCTCTGACAGGCAACATACTCAACCCCCAGAAAACACAGCTCTCCCCACACTCAGTCTGTGGAATTAGGCTACCCAGCACTCAATGTTGAAAGTGAGTAAGGCACTAGTGCTTCTGCTCTATCTTCTTCCTTACTCTGGGGGATCGGTTCTTTTTATTTTTTCAAATATTGAGGAAATTCAGTTCAGCAGCAGCTGGTTACATGTGCCAGTGCTTGCCCATAGGAGTAGGAATGCTGATTCGATTGAAATAACTGCAAATATATAAGAAAAAAAAAAACCAAAGCATTCATCCAGCAGAACCGACGGCTTCATCAATGTCAGTCTGTGTCCTAACTATTCAACACCCTTTTAAACTGTGGTGCGGACAGAGTGGCCGCCCCCCTCCCCTCCTATGTAACGGGAACCCAGAAATATGCCCCCATATTCCCATCGGTTCAGGGGGCCAAGCCCACATAAACAAATTAACCATGAATGAGCTATATAATATAACAATGTATCATCGTTTAGGTGAAAAATAAGCATTCCCTATAAGCAACCTTGTAACAATACATACATACCTCAAAACATCCTATACAATAAATATAAATTCATACAAACTCTAATCCAATCATGTCATTAAGTATGCTTACAGGAATGCTTTACAATACCCTATGTTAATAGAATATGATACAAGTGAAGATCATACTCCAATAATTAAGTTAAGGCTAGTTCAAATATTGGGGAAGTTTTAGTTCTGTACAAAGTGGCTGGATATGTCTGTCGGTCAGTGCCTGGCCAAGTGTCATAATGCTGCTATTGCTCATCTGCCTTGTACATAGTTATATAGACTGAAAAAAGACATGCGTCTATCAAGTTCAGCCTTTCCTATATCTGTTAATTTGTTGCTGTTGATCCAAAAGAAGGCAAAAAAAAACCCGGTTTCGCTCTTTCCAATTTTGCACTAACCAGGGAAAAAAATTCCTTCTTGACCCCAAAATGGCAGTCAGATTTCTCCTTGGATCAATAAGCTGTTTCCCCATAATTAAAGATTATATCCCCGAATATTATGTTTTTACAGGTATCCATCCAGTTGCAGTTTAAACGTCTGTACAGACTCTGATAAAACTACCTCTGCAGGCAGAGAATTCCACATCCTTATTGTCCTTACTGTAAAAAAAACCCTTTCCTCTGCTTAAGTCTAAATCTCCTTTCTTCCAGTCTAAAAGCATGACCACGTGTCCTATGCATAGTCCTGTTTATGAACAGATTTTCACACAATGGTTTGTATTGGCCCCGAATATATTTATATAATGTTATCATATCCCCTCTGAAGTGAGGTTTTTCTAAACTAAACAGATTTAATTTAGTTAACCTTTCTTCATAACTATAGTGCTCCATTCCTTTTATTAATTTTGTAGCCCGCCTCTGCACCCTTTCTAGTGCTATGATATCCTTCTTTAGAACAGGTGCCCAAAATTGCACAGCATATTCAAGGTGCGGCCTTACCATTGATTTATACAGAGGCAAAATATCTTTATCCCGCGAATTGATGCCCCTTTTTATACACGACAATACCTTACTGGCCTTAGCAACCGCAGACTGACGCTGCACATTGTTGCCTAGTTTGTTGTCTATAACAATTCCCAAATCCTTCTCATTTGTCATTACCCCTAATTCACTACCGTTTAGGGTGTAGGTTGCTTGTGCATTCGCTACCCCGAAGTGCATAACTTTACATTTATCTACATTGAATTTCATCTGCCATTTGTGTGCCCAGTCCCCCAGTCTATCTAGATCCCTCTGCAGCACAGTAGTATCCTGCTTGCCCTGTATTACTTTACCTAGTTTTGTGTCATCTGCAAACACAGAAACTTGACTTTCAATGCCTACTGCCAGGTCATTTATAAATATGTTGAATAAAATTGGTCCCAGAACAGAACCCTGAGGGACACCACTTACCACTTTTGACCAGCTTGAAAATTTACCATTTATAACAACTCTCTGTTCTCTATCTCTAAGCCAATATTCTACCCAAGAACAAGAATTTGCATCTAGACCAATTTCCTTCAGTTTGAATACTAACCTATTGTGTGGAACTGTGTCAAACGCCTTGGCAAAATCCAAGAAGATTACATCCACTGCAACACCCTGGTCGACACTTCTACTTACTTCTTCATAGAATGCAATTAAATTAGTTTGACAGGACCTATGTTTCAAGCCTTCAAGCGTGCGCTAATCACACCAATTCTCAAGAATCCTTCCTCAGATCCCGTCTGTTTGACTAACTACCGCCCTATCTCTCTGCTTCCTTTTACCTCTAAGCTGCTTGAACGGATTGTGTACTATCGCCTCACTAACTTCCTCTCCTCTAATTCCCTCTTTGACCCTCTACAGTCTGGTTTCAAACCCCTTCACTCTACTGAAACAGCTCTAACAAAAGTCTCCAATGACTTGCTCTCTGCCAAAGCTAAAAGTCACTACTCTATTCTAATACTACTGGATCTCTCTGCTGCTTTCGATACTGTTGATCACCACCTTCTTCTTGACTCACTTGCTTCTATAGGCATTCGAGATACAGCTCTCTCCTGGATCTCCTCATATCTGTCTAACCGTTCCTTCTCTGTCAACTTCTCTGGCAACACATCATCGCCCCTTCCACTTTCGGTTGGTGTCCCCCAAGGTTCAGTCCTTGGCCCTCTGCTGTTCTCTCTTTATACTTCCTCTCTTGGCAAACTAATCAACTCATTTGGCCTCCAGTATCATCTATATGCAGATGATACCCAAATCTACCTGTCTTCTCCTGATCTCTCTCCATCTCTCATGTCCCGGATCACCAGCTGCTTGTCTGCTATTTCTTCATGGATGTCACAACACTACCTGAAACTTAATCTTTCTAAAACGGAGCTCATTATCTTCACTCCATCTCCACTCCACTACCTGAATTCTCTATCACCATTAACAACACAACTATCTCTCCTACTAACCAGGCCCGATGCCTTGGGGTCATCCTTGACTCAAACCTCTCCTTCATCCCTCACATTCAGTCCCTCGCCAGATCCTGCCGCCTGCACCTAAAAAACATCTCTCGTATCCGCCCATTCCTCACCCAAGAATCCACAAAAACTCTGGTTCATTCACTTATCATTTCCCGTCTTGACTACTGCAACACTCTTCTGGTTGGCATTCCACTGTCTCGACTCTCTCCTCTACAGTCTATCCTAAATGCCGCTGCTAGGCTCATCTTCCTTGCACGTCGCTCCTCTTCTGCTTCCCCCCTCTGTGAAACCCTCCACTGGCTCCCGATTTACCTTTAGAATTTAAGGTACTGACATATAAGGCCATCCACAATACTGCTCCTCCGTACATTTCTGACCTCGTTGGCAAATACTCTCCTACTCGATCCCTACGTTCCTCCCATGGGCTAAGGCTCTCCTCCTCACTGGTCACCTCTTCCTTTTCCCGTCTACAAGATTTCACTCGAGCTGCCCCATATCTCTGGAATCTGCTCCCAAGGAACCTTCGGAATTCACCCTCCCTCCCGACATTCAAAAAACATCTAAAAACCCACTTCTTCAGAGAAGCATACCATCTTAGCTGCAAGAACATCCTTGTCATCGATACTCCCACCACAATACCTCTCACCCTTTCTCTATGCCTTATGTTTGTCACCCCATTTTCCCTTTAAATTGTAAGCTTGCGAGCAGGGCTCTCTCCCCCCAAATGTATCGGTTTGTCTTAGTCTGTCAGTTCTTGTCTTGTCATATCCCTTGAATTTATGTATTGTATTAAGCACTGCGTAAACTGTTGGCGCTATATAAATAAAAGAATAATAATTATTATTATTATTATTATGTTTTATAAAACCATGCTGATTTTTGCTAATACTATTCTTCCCAAGGAATTCTTGAATATATCCCTAAACAGCCCTTCATACTTTCCAGCAACTGAAGTTAAGCTCACAGGTCCTATAAATTTCCGGGCACAGAGTTGGAACCCTTTTTGAAAATAGGAATCTGCTTCCTCCAATCCTCTGGTACAATTTCTGAAAGAAAAGAATCCCGAAAGATTAGAAACAGAGGTTCACTTATTTCCTGACACAGCTCCTTAAGTACTCGTGGGTGAATACAGTCAGGCCCCGGAGCCTTGTTAACATTAATTTTCTTTAGTTGCTGCAGCACGTTGTCCTGGGCCATCCAATCACAGTTTGACTTAAATTTTTTCTCAGTGGTCCTATGTATATCCATTGCCAGAGGAAAAATAGTTATTTAAAGTTTTTGCTTTTTCCTGGTCCTCCTTAACCAACACTCCCCTCTCTGTTTTTAATGAACCTACGTTTTCATTCTTTGATTTTTTTAGAATTTATGTACTTAAAGAATTTTTGGGGTTAGTTTTGCTCTCTTTGGCAATCACCCTCTCATTTTCTAGTTTAGCCCATCTAATCACCTTTTTGCATTCTTTATTGGCTTCCTTTATATCTTATATAGGATGCCTCTGTTTCGTCTGATTTAAATGCTGTAAAAGCCATTTTCTTATTTTTAATTTCCTGCTTAACGTCCCCACTAAGCCACATCGGTTTCAATTTGTTTCTTTTATATATGTTTCCTAGTGGTACATACTGAGAAGTGTACCCTGCTAATATTTGTTTGAAAATACTCCATTTTTCCTCAGTATTTTTATCCCTGAAGAGTTTTTGCCAGTCAATAAGTTGTACCTTACTCTAAGGCATCAGTTTTTAGTTTTTCAAATATTGTGGAAATCCAGTCCTGTACCAAGTGGTTGGATGTATCTGTCTACCAGTACCTGCCTTGGCCCAGTGCCGTACTGCTGCTGCTCCTGTATCTTACTCTTTTCTCTGGTGTTGGCAATTATTTTAACATTTTTAAATATTGGGAAGATTCAGTCCTGCACCAAGGAGCTGCCGGTACCGTCCCAGGGCACATGCCCTACTACTAGTGCAGCTGAATCTCCTTCCTTACTCTGTTGGATCACTTTATCAAAGTGGTCCAACTTTTGGAGAAATTCAGTCTCGTAGCATGCTGCTGGATGTGCATATTCATTGATTCAGTGTTGCTATTGGTGGTGCTCCTGCAGTGCAAAATCAAGTTTGAATCTCTTTATCAACCTTGAGAGGCTGTGGTTGTAAGTTGAAAGTGAGTCCGTAAGATGTTGGGGACCGCCCACTTTGGGAATGCCCCCGAATGTAGTTTCTGAATTAATATACACAGATACTTATTAATGTTAGAAGAGACTTTGAATAAATCTCTAATAACCAACACTTTAGTATGATGTATCAGGGGAAGCTGTTTGCTCTACAGTGTAATTAAAGTACCGTATTGGCCACACTTTTTCCCCCAATTCAAGTCTTCAAAGTGGGGTGCCGCCTATAATCGGGGTTTAGCGCAGACGTGCGCAATTCGTATTGCTCCACGCCCGTAGCAAGCAGCAGGGTTAGGATCCTCAGCGCTGCAGGGGGCCTGGATCCTCCTTTCTGGCAACCGGTAAATGCAACCTCCACTGCTGCCCGGCACTTCCACTAGGGCTTCTATGACAGAGCGCCAGCGAGACATGACCTTCCGGTGCTCCATCATAGAAGCCCCAGCAAAAGTAGAGGGTAGCAGCATCGTGCATCACTGGCTGCCAGGGAGGATCCTCCGCAGCGCTGCAGGGGACCTGGATCCTCCTCTCTGGCAGCTGGTGGCAGCCTGCATGATGCGCGTAGACAAGCTCTGCTGCTGCGCCCCACTTCTGCCGTGGCTTCTATGATGAAGCGCCGGAAGGTCATGTCACGCCGGTGCTCCGTCATAGAAGCCCCAGCGGAATTGAGGGGCAGCAGCAGAGAGAGTGTCTACACGCATCGCGCAGACATCCACCATTAGACAGCAAGGAGCCTGGAGCACGGGGGACGAGTCTGTGGGGATGCATTGGTAAGTCTGTGAGGCAGAGTGTCATATAGAGGGTATAAAGCATATCCGGTGAGCAGAGTGGCATATCTAGAAGTAAGATGCATTATGAATTAAGTGGGGACCTTAAAATGGCTATTGGTTTTCCAGGACTAACAGCATAATAGCAAAAATGTTAAAATTCATGTATTCCTGTTCATTAGATAAAATTATGTTTTACTATTCCACTAATGTGTGGTTTGTTTGTTTTTTTTTTCTCAAAAAATTTTCTTCAAAATATCACCAAACTATAAGGGTGCATCCTATAATCAGGCCAATACAATATTGTGTGCATATATAATATATATATATATATATATATATATGTCCAAAATTAACAATTGTACTCCAAATGCCAAGTTTCTGCCAGGTGCCAAATAGCTGTAGCAGTAAATAATATAAAGTCCAAAAATAGTTACTGGCACTCCAGGGACTTTCCAAATAACCACACAAACAACTTCGGTTTTCAAGTCAACGTTTCAGTCTTGTTTATTACAGACTTTCATCAGGACATGACAAAAACAAAATGCAAGTCAAATTTATACCCTAAAACAACATAATTAGCAAGACTTACCACACCTGTAGTGCTAGGAGTGTCTAAACCCGGCGTGTACCATCCCCCAGTGCGCATGTGCATTACGTCACCTGCTACGTCCGGATCTCAGACCTTCAATCTGTGTGCTGGTTAGTCATGGCAACATGTATATTTAAACTGCAAGGAATCTGCATAGTACAAATCTAATATACCGGAATCTCAACCTCTATATATGCCTTTATAAATGTGTATGTATTATTGTGCTCAACGAGATTGAAATAGAGATTGAAATTGATAAATATAGAGGCAAATATGTATAGTATTTAAAAAGGGTTTCGAAAAATATGTAAAAAATTATATTGAAAATGTGATGTGAACAACTAATATGAATATAAGTGTCTATATCTGAGTGCCGGATCCTTATAGTAACATTTGTATTTAAGGTGCAGGAATCTGCATAATCCGTGTCCCGTATACCGGCATCTCAGTCTCTCTATATGTATATATAAAAAAGTGTATATAGTGCTGTAATCGTGTATATTGGATCAATCATATATATCTCCGAGTGCCAGGTACTTATAATCACAGTTTTATTTATGGTGCAAGGATCTGCATAGTCCGTGTCTCTTATGCTGGCATCTCAGTCTCTATGTATGTATATGTAAACGTGTGTGTAGTGCTATACTTGTATCTATCAGATCACTTATATTCATATATTACAGAAAATATGTAGTACTTAAGTGTCAAAAAATATTAAAAAATGTGAAAAAATATTTTTATAA
Organism: Spea multiplicata; assembly: GCA_009364415.1. Lineage (NCBI taxonomy): Eukaryota > Metazoa > Chordata > Amphibia > Anura > Pelobatidae > Spea > Spea multiplicata. The sequence continues at coordinate 18,842 of VKOC01023897.1, forward strand.
AAAAGAAATATATAAACTGATGTGTGTGTATATATGTATATAGTGTTAATATCTTACTATGTTATAGATGTATAATTAAATAGATACATGAATCCATTATAGTGACAAATTAAATAGAAATAGAAATATTCAACATGTAAAGTAATAACAATCAATATAAATAATTAAATCAATATATAATTCAATAAATATAAAAATTTAATATTACCTAATGTAAATACCGTATTTGCTCGATTATAAGACAACCCGATATAAAGATGACCCCCAAAAATCTAAATATTAATTAGGAAAAACATAAAGCCTGAATACTAAGATCCACCTATAAGAAAAAAAGTTCTACAGTAAAATAATTCATAAACATTCAATTTGATTAAAAGCTATGATTGAAAAAAATAAATATATTTTTTATTTCCCACCCCCCCCCAGTAGCACTTCTGCCCCCAGGGTGCCCTCGCCCCCAAAAAGCCTATACCCCATGCACTCTGCCCCTTGATGTGGCATATAGGGGGTTAAAAGGCATATCATGGGGCAGAGTGGCATATGGTGGGTTAAAAGGCATTTCTGGAGGTATATATATAACTGCTAAAAGCAATCACACTCCTATCAAGCCAAGGCAGCCAGTACATGCTGGAACCTGGGGATGATAGGAGTGTGAGTACAGCCTCCCTATGCCATGCCACCACCCCCCTTACACATCCATGCTATCACACACACACTCATTCACAAACATTTAAATACTCATTCATTCCATTAACCCCTTCAATCCCAGGGGTTTTTGGTACCTCAATGCCCAGAGCAATTTTGCCATTTTTGGGGTATGTCAGTTTAGCGATGATTCTCTTTTCCTGTGAATAGTGTACCCATGTAAACTATATATTGTTTTTTCAAGGAGAGATAGAGCTTTCGTTTGATACCATAATTGGATGATTAGCTGAAAATTTAGAATGAGAAATTTAGTAAAAACTAGCGAAGATTAGAAAAATAAACTAATTTTTTTTTTACATTTTCCCTCTGAATCCTCACAATATTAGGTAAAGTGATGGAAAATCCCCTCCAAGTTT